>CM030362.1:37956983-38131230 GCA_017893485.1 Hemerocallis citrina
CCCTGGGGATCCTTAAGACCGCTGACTCGTCGAAGGACGTCAATAGCCGTCGGACCACGACCAGGTACTTGATCATCTGATTGTCACGGGCCTCGTACTATCCGGTGATCTGGTTGACCACGAGCTGAGAGTCACTGAAGGCCCTGATCTGTCTGGCGTCGGCCTGATGCGCCAGGGTGAGCCCGGCGATCATGGCCTCGTACTCAGCCTCATTGTTAGAGGCCAGAAAGTTGAGGTGGAAGCAATATTGAAGGAGGAAAACGTCGGGACCCCGCAGAATGATGCCCACACCACTCCCCGCTTCGCAGGAGGAACCATCGACGTAAACTTCCCACGTCTGGTTGGTCTCCTTCCTTTCGGGTTGCTCGGAGATGATGCATTCTGTGATGAACTCGGCGAGGGCCTGCCCTTTGATGGCCATCCTTGGCTGATAGCCGATGTCGTATTGACTGAGCTCAATCGACGATTTGACTAGTCGTCCAGAGCTCTCGGGCTTATAGAGCACGGCCTTCAGAGGCTGGTCCGTGAGCACCTGGACTGAATGTGCCTACAAATAGGGACGGAGCTTCCGCACGGCCATTACCAAGGCGTATGCTATCTTCTCCATCTTAGAGTATCTGGTCTCGGCAGAGAGCAGAACCTTGCTCACATAGTACAGGAGGCTTTTGGACTCCTTCCTCTCTCGAACGAGGACAGCGCTGAGCACGCTCTCCGAAGCCGAAAGGTAAAGCCAGAGAGGATCACCTGGTTCGGGCTTACTGAGGAGAGGAGGGTTGGCGAGGTACTCCTTCAATTGGGCAAATGCCTCTTGCTGCTGAGTACCCCACTCGAATCCTCCGATTCCGCGCAGTGCCTGGAAGAATGGGAGGGATTTCTATCCTGACTTGGAAAGGAAACAGCTGATGGCCACCAGTCTTCCCGTTAGAATCTGGACTTCTTTGATGATTCTGGGAGGGGCCATGTCTATTATGGCTTGGATTTTTTTGGGGTTCATCTCGATACCGCGCTGGCTGACGATGAACCCGAGAAATTTTCTCGAGGAGACGCCGAATGCACATTTCGCCGGATTGAGTCTTATGATGTGGGTCCGAAGGACCCCAAAAGTCTCTTCCAGGTCGGCAACGTGATCCTGTTCCCGCTGGCTCTTGACGAGCATGTCGTCGACGTACACCTCTATGTTACGCCCAATTTGATCCTTGAAGACTCGGTTAATGAGCCTCTGATAATTAGCACCGGCGTTCTTCAACCCGAAGGGCATAACCCAGTAGCAGTAAAGGTCTTGGTCCGTGACGAAAGACGTCTTGGCAATATCGGAAGGGAACATTCGGATCTGGTTATATTCCAAGAAGGCGTCCATGAAAGAAAGGAGCTCATGACCCGATGTAGCGTCAATCAGAGCGTCGATGTTGGGGAGAGGGAACGGATCTTTGGGGCACACCTTGTTGAGATCCGTGAAGTCTATACAGATCCTCTAGCCCCCGCTTGCCTTTTTGACCATCACGACGTTCGCCAGCCACTCAGGGTAGCTGACCTCCTGTATGAAACGGGCGGACAAGAGCTTGTCCACCTCCGCTTTCACCGCCTATTGTCTCTCCGGGGCGAACTTACGTCGCTTCTGGACGATCGGCTTCGAGCTGGGGATCACGCTGAGTTTGTGCATTATGAGGTCCTCAGAGATACCGGGCATATCGGAGGACTTCCAGGCGAAGTGTTCGACATTGCGGCGAATGCAGCCGATCAGGACAGATTTGAGGTTGGGAGCGAGGGAGCAGCTCACTCGGAAACACCTTGACGCGTCCTTTGTCTCGAACGAGACATCATCTAATTCGTCTGCCTGCTCTGATTCTGGCTGGGTTCTCTCGGGTTGTAGCTCGATGGCATCCAGGGGGAACACGCCACCCCCGATCGCCGTCATATAGCACGAACATGCCGCTTCTTGGTTCTCTCGGACAACCCTGACACTGGTCTTGGTAGGAAATTTCAGCTTTTGGTGGTAGGCCGAGGGGACCGCCTGGAGGGAGCAGAGCCCGGGACGGCCGAGGATGGCGTTGTAGGCTGCCTTGATGTTTACAACCATGAAGTCCATCGACTCGGTTCGCCGGTGGGGGGTCATACCGGTTGTGACGTCTAAGGTGACGATCCCCTCTATTGACACCGGAACGCCGGAGAATCCGTGTAATGTGTACCCGACTGGCTTTAGCTTATCCCGGGAGAGCTTCAAGTTCTCGAATGCCTCTAGGAAGAGGATGTTTACCGAGCTACCGTTGTCCACGAGGATGCGACGGCTCTTAAAGTTCGTCATGCTGAGGCTGATGACGAGTGCATCACAGTGCAGGAGCCGAACTCCCTCTAGGTCTTCCCCAGAGAAGGAGACAGGGAGTTGCTGGACCTGGGAGGAGAGGGGGCCCTGGACGGCGTTGACCCCACGGACGAACGCCTTGCGGGAAGTGTTGGAATCCCCTCCCATGGGCCCTCCATGGACGCAATGCAAGATGGCTTGACCCTCGGGTTCTTCAGGCTTGGGGTTCGGCTCAGGACGCTGTCTGAGTGCCCGAGGAGGAGGGGAAGGCCTCCTGTTCCTCGTGTCCCTCTGGTCCCGAGCGTCTTCTCATTTGAACTCCAGGAGGTACCCTCATTAGATGAGGGCCTCGATTTCGTCCTTCAAGGCGCGGCAATGGTCCGTGTTGTGCCCGTTGTCTCGGTGGAAGCGGCAGTAAAACCGCTGATCCCTCTTATTGTTGTTGTTGGTCGGTCGAGGAGGGAATTGCACGAGGTCCTTGTCTTCGATTGTTAAGAGGATGGTTGATACGTTTTGCGTCAGCGGAGTGTATCTCTCGAAGCGGGGAACCGGAGGGACCCTTTTTGTGACGCCTCCATCTCTTAGGACCTTCTTCGCTAGCTCAGCCTTGTCGGCCTTGCATTTTCCCTTTCAGGGGACTTCTTTGGAGTCCTCTGAATTCAGGGCCTCTTCAGCCCGGATGTATTTTTCGACCCGATTGAGGAGGTCAGGGAAATCTATCGGAGGCTTCTTTGCCAGGGAGGCCTTCAGCTGACCGTACCGGACGTTGAGCCGGAATGCTGCCGATGCGACCCCTGGATCGAGGGAGGAGACCGACCTCGCCTCAGCTGTGAACCTGCGAACGAATAACCAGAGCGACTCCCCTTCCTTCTGCCGGAGGCCCGATAGGGATGCACTCATCCTTTCTGCTTTTCGGCTAGTCACGAAGTGGGTGAGGAAGTTGCCCTCTGGTTGGTCGAAAGAGTAGATGGAGTCGGAGGTAAGCTTGGAGAACCATTCTCGAGCTGGACCCCGGAGGGTAGTGGGGAAGGCGCGGCATAGGAGGGGATCCGAAGCACTGTGAACATCATGAGGGTCTTGAAGCCCTTCATGTGATCAGCAGGATCACCCTCGCCGTCATAAGTCTCGAATTGTGGTGGGTGAAAATTCCGGGGTATTTTCGCCTGCAAGATGGCGGTGGAGAAAGGAGGTCGGGTGGGCCTGTGGCCCTGGGCTGGCCTTGGGTCGTCGTCGCCAAAATGGTCGAGGCGGTCTTCCATTTCTTGGAGGCGCTTCAAGATGTCATCGTCATATTCTGGCAGGGCTGTTGGGCCTCGGGAAGCGCTAACCTCGACATCCGAACGCGAGCGAGAGTGGCGGACCGTCTCGTCGACAGGGGTCCCACGAATAGCCTCCATGATTTCTTTCCGAAAGTCTTGGAACTCCTGGTGGGTGACCAGAGCTCGCTTCGCTCAGTTTTGTTGAGCTAGCGGACGTCGGTCGACGGGGTTGAGTGCCGGCCCCCGCCCTTGGGACGGAGGTCTGGGATGGTTCGGGACCGAGTTGGAAGCGGCCCCTCCCCTAGTCCGACTTGCCTGTCGATTCTGGATGACCCCTCGTAGGTCGGGTAGGACCGAACGGAAGGCACCCAATTGGTGTCCGTGGCTGATCCCCAGGTTGTTGGATCCATGAGCGTCGGCGGGGACATCCTGAGGAGGCACGTCCTGTCGACGCGCAGAGGTAACAGCTCTCTTGGCCTTGGGTGCCATGTGAGCTCGGGTTGATGGGGTACCGTTGATGGCTGAGCTCGGGCCGGCGTCTGCACAAAAGGTTCCCACAGACGGCGCCAACCTGATGCGGTTTGTTTTTGGGGGGTGTGGATGCACCAGGTGTGAGTTCTTCTCAATTTGTTTTGGTGGAGGAAGCCTTGGTGCGGACGGTGGCACCGACCCTCAGCCAGGGGGAACGGTTCGGAAGTAGACGTGAGTGAGGCGGAGATTGGAGGCTCGGCTCGGATCCGAAGTCTCGTGTACCTGCACACGGTCTAGGAACACCGGGGTGGGTCCTGGTGGCAGACCCTCCGACGATCTAGTCAGCTACTGAAAGAGAGTAACAGTAGCTAGGGTTTGAGAGGGAAAAGATGGATTTTCTTGAGAAGGGATAGAAGGTCTGGTATTTATAGGAGAAGCAAACCGGGTCTGGACCCGTTTGGGGCCGGGTCTGGACCCGGTTGCCCGTGGGCCTGACGTGGCAGAAGCCCAAGCGGTATAGGGCTAACGTGGCGTGGGCCCGGGGTGGTTTAGGGCTGACGTGACGGAGACCTGGGTGGTTTTCAAGCTGATGTGGTAGACCCGGATGAACCGGTGGTGCACGCTCTTTGAGGAGATCCTGTGGCCCAGGAGGGGCCACGTCATCTGACCCATATCAAGTACATTTTTTATACAAATACGAACCTTCTGACTTGGGAAAAATTTCAAGTGCTGAAACAACTTATAAATGATGTTGTTATCCCCAAGAACGGCATTAACATTACTGATGTCGTTGTTGAAGATAACGGCATCAGTTATAATACTCATTAAACTCTCTGTCTTCACAGTCGTTCTTCTAAACAACAACATAAGATAACTGTTGTCGTTCTTAGAAATAATGACATCAGTTATCCCTAACAATGAATATTATAACTGATGTCACTATTTCTAACAACAATATCTGTAATGTGAATGCCGTTATTCGGGATAGCGATATCAGCTATAGAATTTTTTCATACTTGCAATTTTTTCTCTAAGTTAGAAAAAGTACACGATTGGGAATTGATGCGGTTTGTTTTTGATCGCAGTGTGGATGCACCAGGTGTGAGTTCGGACTCAATTTGTAATGAGGAAAGAGTACGGTGCCGGACGGTGAGCGAGGGGCTCGCTTCGGCGCTTAAGGATCGGCTCGGATGGCCTCGCCTCGAGTACCTGCAGACGGTCCTGAAACACCGGGGTTTATCCCGGTGGCGGACCCTCCGACGATCTAGTCAGTCTCTGTGAGAGAGTAGCAGTAACTAGGGGAATTTAGGTGGCAAAGATTGATTACCTGAAAAGGTGGGTGAGGGTCTAGTATTTATAGGGAATCCCAACCGGGTTTGGATCCGCTTGGGGGCCGGGTCTGAACTCGAAAGCCCATGGGCCTGACATGGCAGGAGGCCCAGGGGGTTTAGGGCGGACGTGGCAGTGCCAAGAGTGGTATAGGGCTGACGTGGCAAAGCCCTAGGTGGTATTTGGAGCTGACATGGCTGATCATGGGGCTCCTGTGCCTCTGGAAGAATCGGATGGCCTAGGTTGTGCCAGGTCATCTTCATTCTTTACCAGGCTGGGCGGACGGCCTGTGGGGCTGTCGCGGATCGGAGGCCGAGGGCCATCGAGGCTCGTCGGATACGAGGAGACCAGTTCTGTGGGGGTGAATTTACGGCTCGGTGCCGAGGATGTAGTGGTCCGGGGCCGAGCCAGATTGATTTTTTCGAGTGAGCCATCCTGGGCCTTGGCGGGCCCCAGGCCATTTTTACCCTACCACACAAGCCCCCCACTCCTGCGGGGATGCGGGAGTTAGCCGTGGAGGAGTGTTTATGGTCGTGAAAATGGGATGGCGAATTGTTGGGCCTTCATAAGAAGGCTACCCTGGTGCCAGACCGAACCTCGAGCTGGCGAGGGATTATGGGTCGGCAAGGGTGATGGCGAGCCGTTGAGCCTTCCTGAGAAGACTACCCTGGTGCTAGACCGAACCTCGAGCTGGCGAGGGATTATGGGTCGGCAAGGGTGATGGCGAGCCGTTGAGCCTTCCTGAGAAGACTACCCTGGTGCTAGACCGAACCTCGAGCTGGCGAGGGATTATGGGTCGGCAAGGGTGATGGCAAACCGTTGTGCCTTCCTGAGAAGACTACCCTGGTGCTAGACCGAACCTCGAGCTGGCGAGGGATTATGGGTCGGCAAGGGTGATGGCGAACCGTTGTGCCTTCCTGAGAAGACTACCCTGGTGCTAGACCGAACCTCGAGCTGGCGAGAGATTATGGGTCGGCAAGGGTGATGGCGAGCCGTTGAGCCTTCCTGAGAAGACTACCCTGGTGCTAGATCGAACCTCGAGCTGGCGAGGGATTATGGGTCGGCAAGGGTGATGGCGAGCCGTTGAGCCTTCCTGAGAAGACTACCCTGGTGCTAGACCGAACCTCGAGCTGGTGAGGGATTATGGGTCGGCAAGGGTGATGGCGAGCCGTTGTGTCTTCCTGAGAAGACTACCCTGGTGCTAGACCGAACCTCGAGCTGGCGAGGGATTATGGGTTGGCAAGGGTGATGGCGAACCGTGGTGCCTTCCTGAGAAGACTACCCTGGTGCTAGACCGAACCTCGAGCTGGCGAGGGATTATGGGTCGGCAAGGGTAATGGCGAACCGTGGTGTCTTCCTGAGAAGACTACCCTGGTGCTAGACCGAACCTCGAGCTGGCGAGGGATTATGGGTCGGCAAGGGTGATGGCGAGCCGTTGAGCCTTCCTGAGAAGACTACCCTGGTGCTAGACCGAACCTCGAGCTGGCGAGGGATTATGGGTCGGCAAGGATGATGGCGAGCCGTTGTGCCTTAGAAGGTTTGAGCGGGGTGGCCCGCTGTCTTCGCGGAGCATTGAAGGCGCTCCGGGATCTGTGTAATGTTCCAATTTCCTAGGGGCATTAATGACGCCGCCTAATAAATGCATGGCGCTTAGGCTTCCGTCGTTTGGCTTTCCCAATGTCATAATGGCCTGTCTATGGGGGAGGTTATAAATACCCCTCTCCCCACAGCGGGTTTGATCACAGCAAGGGTGGTCCATCGGCCACCAGAGGTGTCTTCTTTGGCGGACGTCTGTCTCTTGCAAAATCTTGACCCTGAGAGCGTTGGACGGGTGGTCATTCTATTGCCTTGTTCTTCTCCCGTTCCTGACGGCCTCGATGTGAGTGTCAGGGTCGGGGGAGAACAAGGCAGAAGAGATGGCGGCCGTAGTTCGGGCTCGGGGGACAAGGTGCTGAAAGGTTTTAACCCTGGGAACCTCGGACTGGTGGTGACTTTGCCGTCCGGATCCTTTTTCGGGTCAGACGGCCCTGATACGGCTGTTTGCCCGAGAAAGATCCGGACGGGAGGGGTATCAACCGAATTCCAAACCTGGGGCTGAGGAGCCTCGAATAGATGGGTCGTCTCCGATCTCTGTCTTCCTTCTGGTGCTGTCGGTTTTTGATGGTCTGTCAGCCCAGAGGAGTTAGAGATTGGAGGTGGGCCAATCTGCTTTCCGATAGGGTCCCAGGCGATGGTGGCTTTTCTCCCACCCTCGAACAGTTCGGGGTTTCGGCTGCCGAGGCCGTAAGCCCCGAGCTGCTCGCAGGTGAGAGGAGAGCCGACCGAGCCCTGGAGCCCGGGGCGCCTGTCTATGGACGGCGCCTTAAATCTTTAATCAAAAATTTTCTCTGCTGAACACTTCATCCGAACTGACCCCTGAGTGGTCTCCAACCGGCGCTAGGTGACGTCAGCAGCGCCCGTTTCGAGGATGACGTGGCGCGATTCTATTGGTGGCAGGCACGCGCTATTCAAGGAACAGTAATGCGAAAATCGAGGCATCACCTCTCCCTCTATAAATATCCCCCCCCCCCTTTTCTATTCCGTTCATTTCCTACCTGCAGCCTTCTTAAAAAGAAATCAAACACTTCGGCGTTCGGCTTGACTGTTTAGCGGCACCAGCTCGTCAGTCCGAGGCAACCCAAAGGTTAGTTTGTAAGTTTCTTTTGTTAGGCACAGATGGCTAGGGCTCAGTCTGGCTCGTCGGCGTCGACGTCGAGGGGTGAAGGGAACCCTGCCTCAAAATCGACTTCGTGGGAGGAGCCAGTGTGCGAGGAGGAGTCGGCACATGATGTGAAGCCTTCCGATTCGACTTCGTGGGAGGAGCCAGTATGCGAGGAGGAGCCGGTATACAATGTGAGGCCGTTACGCTCCCGGAAACCTTTCGTGGTGGAGAGTAGCGAATCTGAGGAGGCAAGCGACAGTTCGGACGAAGTCCAGATTCTAGAGTCGACTTCCGAAGAGGAGGGTGGCCCAGAAGAGGGTGAAGCCGAAGGGGCTCGGATAGGAGGTGCGGGGGGGGGAGATCCACAGGTCAGGGTGTGGGTTCGAGCTCCACGCCGACCGGTCTGGGGTGATTATCTACCCCCTCGCCGGAAAGAGCCAAGAAGAAGAGGGTTATGAAGAAGAAGGGGTCGAGGACCGGTGGCTCGAGCCAGGCGCCCGTTCACCGCAACTTAATGACAGGGTCGCCCGTACAACCGAAGTCGTTCCGTCGGTACCCCGACGACCTTTCCGACAAGGAGCTTTTTGGGGTCCAGCCGTCTTCGCCGAGCCGGAAGAGGGTGAAGATGGACACGCTTCCGACCGTCTTGGAGGCTGGTGACTTGGAGGTTTTGCAGTTGGCGTACCACATAGGGTCCGGCTACGAGCTCATGTTGCCGAACTCTACCCTGCGCCCGACCGACCCCCTGCCTGCTTGGTACTGCGTCTTCCCAGTGGACGCCTTCATCTCTGGACTGAGGCTGCCGGTCCATCCGTTTGTTCGGGAGGTGTTGAATTGGGCGTCCCTGGCGCCGATGCAGTATGGGCCGAACTCCTGGAAGCAGATCATCTGCTTCGTGCTGTTGTGCGAGGAGCAGAAGGTGCCCCTTCAGTTGGGCGTGTTCCGGGCAATGCTGGGGATCAGCTCGTCGAGGGAGTCGGAGGGTGTTTATTATATCTCGCCTCGGAATAAGGGGAAGGTTGTCCACGGTCACCCGGACTCCATCAAGGATTGGAAGAAAAAATATTTGGTGATCCGGAGTGAGGAGCCTTGGGACATCCCTACTCGATGGAACCATTATAAGCCGAGCTTCAAAGCGCCGAGGCCGAGGGACCTGGCGGCCGAGGAGTGGAGGTTTGTTGAGCACCTCCGTCTGTTACACAGTATCAGTTGGCCGAAGGTGACGGAGGGTCACCTGGAAAGCGTCGGACTGAGCCCGGCTGTGCTTTGTATGTAGTTGTTTCTTTTCTCTCGGTCTTATTGTTCTTTTTCGCTCTTTGTCCTTAATGGATCTTTTCGCAGGTATGGATCCCGAATCAATCAAGGCAAAGAGGCTCGCCATGAAGAAGCAGAAAGCCGAGACGAAGGGGGATGCGATGAAGACGAGGGGGTCATCCCAGGTGGTCTCCGAGGTCCCAGACGAGCCTCCAGCAAAGAGGACGCACTCGGAGACAGGCAAGGTGGTGGTTGCTCGGAAGAGCTCCGACCAGGGCAAGGCAGCTGATCTTGATAAGGGGAAGGGTCCCCTGGTGGGGTCAGAGGTAGAGGAGAGGTTGCGGCGACCGTGGGTGCCGGGTTGGTCGATCCGTGAGGGTGACTGCTTAACCTGAGGGCGCCAGGCCGTCGAGGTGGCGGATAAGCTGGCGACCCCCCGGGACCGTGCGGAGATGAATGCTGAGACCCTGGAGGATGCGTACACGCGCCTCGCGCAGGCTAATGTGCTGGTAAGTCTGCCGACCTTGCTTGCCTTGTGATCACTTCGTAAAGGAGGTTTTCTTAGTAGTGCTTGGTTACTGCAGGCGACCGTGCAGGGGGCCCACGTGAGAGGCCTTTATGAGGCGGCCTTGGAGCGGGAGTGAGACCGGGCTGACAAGGCTTTGCAGGAGATGATGGAGATGAAGATAGAGCTCGAAGGCTCGCATCAGAGGGAGCAGAAGATGAAGACCGAGTTCGACGCCAAGGAGGCAAAATGGGGGAAGAAGATAGCGGCTCTGAAGAAGAAGTTCGCCAAGGAGAAGGAGGAGCTGACGGAGGTGGGTCAGAACCTGGTGATCAAAGCCCAGGACGAGTGCTATGTGAAGGCCCTCAGTCATGTGAGGCACTTCTACCCGACCATCGACCTGTCCAACTTCGACTACGATATGGAGATCGAGGGGACACCGAAGACCCCTAATGAAGAAGGGCCCGTTGATGACCCGACTGCCGACCTCCCCGTGAACCCGACCGATGTTGAGGTGGGAAAATAAGTTGTATAGTTTGTCTTTCTTTTTCCATCTCTCGATTGTATTTGCCTACCGCGGACTAGACACCGCATTTTTTGTATGAAGCAATTCCATTTATAAAAGAGAATTTTTGACTGGCCAAGTGTTTTGACCTCGGATATTTCCGAACCTCCTTGCTTATGTGTTTTGAGTGGGCTGGTTCTCTTATAGGTTACGGCTCTCCTTTCCGAGGTGGACCCCCGTCGTTCCGACGTGGCGTGGCTCCGGAGCAAGGTTGAGGCCCTAGAGGCCACGTTGGTTCGCTACCGAAAGGGGGCTCGTGACAATGATGCGGCCTTTAACTATTATCGGAACAAGTCTAAAGCCCTAAGTGAGGAGGCGAGCCGACTGAGGAGGGCGATGGTGGATCGGGACCTCGGGAGTGTCGGTCTTGGATATACCATGTCGAGTGCATCGGTGCAGAGGCCCTCCTCTGAGAGGCTACTTCGTGATGTCATTGTGGAGAAGGAGATGGAGATACACCGTTACAAGACGATGCTGGGTGTCTCGGCATCCTCCTCGGGAGGTCGGCGAGCGGAGGGGGTTCCCTCTGCGTTGCGGCTGCTGGAGCGTGTGCGACCAGTTGATGCCCAAAGCTCCGTGGCTGGTGTGTCGACCGTGGCTGAGCCTAAGGACCATCATGACGAGGAGAGGGCTCCTAGTCGTTCGGTCGGAGTGGTCCCGCCATTCGTCGGACCCGAGGGGCCCTAAGATGGCGGCTTCCTTCAGTTTGAGACGAGTGGAGTGGTCCTGTAACGGTCTTTGTTTGTTTTTTTCAGAACTAACAAGGAAGTATGAATAAAGAATTCCTTTCATTCTTTGCTCTGGTCAATAGTGCAGTGAATGATGGCGGAGGTGAGGTTCGGCCCCGTCGATCCGTGAGGGATCGGCGCTGGGCATTAGGAAGACTCCCTGGCCTGAAGCCGAGTTGGACCTACCGAGACATTGGGGACGATACCGAAGTGAGGACTCGGGTGCCGATCCCATTGTTCGGTGTTAGGTGGGGGCTGCCGAGGCGTTTGGAGTTTGACAAAAAGGAATTTCTTTCATATATGATAGGGAGGGTCGCTAAAACGGCCCTTTACACATGAATGCTTACAAAAAAAATTATTTACATTAGCCAAGCTAGAACCTATGTTCGCTCTTCCAGGAACTTCATTAGGTGCTCGGCGTTCCAGGGTCGGCTGATCAGCCGGCCGTCCATATCTGCCAGTCGGTATGTACCAGGGCGTACAGCCTCGACTACACGGTATGGGCCTTCCCAGTTGGGAGCCAATTTCCTCTTCTTGGTTGGGTCGGAGACGGACAGTTTTCGTAACACGAGGTCCCCCGCCTTGATGTTTGTGGGGCGGACCTTCTTGTTGTAAAACTTCTCGATCCGTTGTTGGTAGATGCTTCTTCAGATCAAAAACTTCTCTCTGACCTCGACGACGAGGTCCAGGTTGGCCCTCAGGCCAGACGAATTGTCAGCTTCATTGAAGGCTATGATCCGGGGAGAAGGCAGGCCGACCTCGACGGGGATAACTGCCTCCATCCCGTAGGTCAAGCTGAACGGCGTCTCTCCTGTGGGGATCCTCTTGGTGGTTCAGTGCGCCCATAGCACGCTAGGCAGTTCTTCGACCCACAGCCCTTTGGGGGAACTGTCGAGGTGCTTTTTGAGGCCGTCGAGGATTTGCCTGTTCGCGTTCTCCGCTTGGCCGTTGGACTGAGGGTGGCAAATAGCGGAGAAACGTTGCTGGATGCCTATATCTGCGCAGAAAGTTTGGAAGTTCTGACCTTGGAATTGGGTTCCGTTGTCCGTGACGAGGACCCGAGGGATTCCGAACCGGCAAATGATGTTCTTCCAAAAGAATTGTTGTACTTGGCGCTCGGTGATGCTGGACAGAGGCTCGGCTTCGAGCCACTTGGTGAAGTAGTCGATGGCGACTATCAAGAATTTCTTTTGCCCTACCGCTACGGGAAAGGGGCCCACAAGGTCCATGCCCCACATGGCGAATGGCGTAGGACTAGCCAGGGATCAGAGATTGGCTTGAGGAAGCCTCTTGATAGGGGAGAACCTTTGGCATGGGCTGCACCTCTTGACTAGGTCTTGCGAGTCTTGGAGCATGGTCGGCCAATAGTACCCCTGATTCAGGGCCTTCCGAGCGAGCGTCCTGCTTCCCATGTGGCATCCGCCGATCCCTTCATGAAGATCTTTCAGCGCGTAGCTGGCCTCGTCGCTGGTGAGACAGCGGAGGTACGGCTTGCCGTCGGCCAAGGTGTATGAGCATTTGATGAGGATGTCATCAATCATGACGAACCTTTCTGCTCGGACCCTGACTCGTCTAGCTTTGGCCCGGTCTTCAGGAAGCTCGACATTGACTAAGAATTTCCGGATGGGAGTGGTCCAGTCGTCTGGACTGGCACCGTCTTGAACACACATTGCCTCCTGGTCTTGATCGTTGATACTCGGCTTCAATAGGATTTGGATGAGTACCGTTTGGTCGAGACCCTCGAAGGAGGAAGTGGTAAGTTTTGACAATGCGTCTGCTTGAGCATTCTGCTCCCTAGGGACTCGAATGATGTGGAGTGGCAGAAGGACGCTAGGAGACGTCGGACCACTGCCAAATACCTCACCATGCGATCATCGCGGGCTTCGTATTCTCTGGTGATCTGATAGACCACGAGCTGAGAATCGCTGAAGGCTCGGATTTGCTCGGCTCCGGCTTGGTGTGCTAGGGTCAACCCGGCGATCATGGCCTCATATTCCGCCTAGTTGTTGGAGGCCGGAAAATTGAGGCAGAGGGAGTATTGAAGTAGGAATTGGTCGGAGCCACGAAGGATGATGCCAGCCCCACTCCCCGTTTCGCAGGATGATCTGTCGACAAAGACATCCCAGGTCGGATCCGAGCCCTCGATGTTGGGCTGTTCGGAAACGGTGCACTCAGTTATGAACTCGGCGAGGGCCTGCCCTTTGATGGCCGTCCTCGGCTGATAGCTGATGTCGAACTGACTCAGCTCAATTGACCACTTGACTAAGCGGTCAGAGTTTTCGGGCTTGTGGAGGACAGTCTTCAGTGGCTGGTCGGTCAGTACTTGGACGGAGTGGGCCTGGAAGTAAGGACGAAGCTTCCGGGCTGCCATGACCAAAGCATAGGCTACCTTTTCTATCTTTGCGTACCTCGTCTCGGCGGGGAGTAGGACTTTGCTCACATAATACAATGGTCTCTGAACTCCACCTTCTTCTTGGACGAGGACGACGCTGAGGGCGCTGTCCGAGGTGGACAGGTAGAGCCATAGTGATTCGCCCGGCTCGGGCTTGCTGAGGAGAGGAGGGTTGGTGAGGTACTGCTTCAGCTGTTCGAAGGCTTCTTGTTGATGGGTACCCCACTCGAAGCCCCCTTTTCCGCGCAGGGCTTTGAAGAAGGGGAGAGACTTCTCCCCTGACTTGGAGAAGAAACGGCCGATTGCAGCCAACCGGCCTGTAAGCCTCTGAACCTCCTTGACATTCCGGGGCGGGGCCATGTCGATAATAGCTTGGATTTTCTCGGGGTTCGCCACGATGCCACGCTGGCTGACGATGAACCCTAGGAATTTCCCAGTGGAGACGCCGAAGGCACATTTAGCCGGGTTGAGCCTCATGTTGTGATGCCGGAGGACTCCGAAGGCTTCCTCGAGGTCGGCGACGTGGTCCAGCCCGGCCTGGCTCTTGACGAGCATGTCGTCGACATAGACTTCCACGTTGTGACCGATAAGGTCTTTGAAGATTCTGTTGACGAGCCGTTGGTATGTGGCTCCGGCGTTTTTCAGCCCGAAGGGCATAACGCGGTAACAAAGAAGACCCTGGTCGGTGACGAACGAGGTCTTGGTGATGTCCGGTGGAAACATCCGGATCTGATTGTACCCCGAGAATGCGTCCATGAAGGACAGTAGCTCATGCCCCGAGGTTGCGTCAATTAAGGCGTCGATGCGGGGGAGGGGGAAAGGATCTTTCGAACATGCTTTGTTTAGATCCGTGAAGTCGATACAGATCCGCCAGCCCCCGGTTGCCTTCTTCACCATGACGACATTAGCCAACCACTCGGGGTAGCTGACTTCCTGAATAAATCGAGCGGTCAAGAGTTTGTCGACCTCTGTCTTCATAATTTGCTGCCTCTCCGGGGCGACTTTGCGCCTCTTTTGGACGACCGGCTTAGAGTCCGGGATGACGCTCAGCCGATGCATGATCAAGTCTTCGGAGATCCCGGGCATGTCGGAGGGCTTCCAGGCGAAGAGATCAACGTTGCGGCGGATGCAGGCGATTATGCCTGGCTTCAAGTCCTCGGGGAGCGAGCGACTCACCCGGAACCATTTCGATTCATCCTCGGTGCCGAATGGGACCTCCTCAAGCTCGTCGACAGGCTTGGGAGCGGGGCCGTCCCTCTCGGGTTCGAGCTCAACGGCGTCGAGGGGGAACACACCCCCTCCGACGACGGTCATGTAGCACGACCGCGATGCTTCTTGGCTACCTCGGACGATGCTGACCCCTTGCGGGGTGGGAAATTTATGTTTCAGATGGTAAGCCGAAGGTACCTCTTGAAGGGAGCATAGTCCGGGTCGGCCGAGTATGGTGTTGTAAGCCGCCTTGACGTTTACCACCATGAAGTCCATGGACTCGGTCCTCTTGACAGGAGCCGATCCTGCGGTAACGTTGAGAGTAACAATCCCTTCTATTACGACAGGGATGCCGGAGAACCCATGTAAGGTGTATCCGGCTGGCTTGTGTTTGCCTCTGGGCAGCTTGAGATTCTCGAAGGCTTCGAGGAAGAGAATATTTACCGAGCTGCCGTTGTCGACGAGGATTCGGCGAACCTCACAATTAGCCATGTGGAGGCCAATGACGAGGGCGTCGCAATGAGGAAGGCGAACGCCTTCGAGATCCTCTCCGGAGAAGGAGACAGGCACCGGTTGCAACCTGGGCGAGGGATTGTCTTGGACAGCATTCACCTCTCGGATGAAGGCTTTTCGGGAAGTATTTTACTCTCCCCCCATTGGCCCCCCGTGGACACAGTGCAAGATGAATGGCGTATCCGCGGCTCCTTCGGGCGAGCGATCCCGATCCTGGATGCGGTTCGGGATGGGGGTCGGAGGCGAAGGCCTCCGGTTCCTCGTATCCCGCCGATCCCGTGGGCCTTCTCTGGTGAATTCTCGGAGGTACCCTCGTGAGATGAGGGCCTCAATCTCATCTTTCAGGGCACGACATTGGTCAGTTTCGTGCCCATGATCTCTGTGGAACCGGCAGTAGAAGCGCTGATCTCGCTTCTTGTTGTTATTTGGTCGGGGAGGTCGTCGGATAAGGCCTTTGTCTTCGATTTCTAAGAGGATAGCGGACACGTTATGTGTCAAGGGAGTGTACCTTTCGAAGCGAGGGACTGGAGGTGCCCTCTTCGCGCCGACCCCTTCCTTTGCTGTTTTCTTGGCAGGTTCGGCCTCATCGACCCTGCGCTTGCCCTTCCCCACGACTTCTTTGCTGCCCTCTGGGTTCAGAGCTTCTTCAGCTCGTATGTAGGGGTGGGCTCGGTACGGTACCAGACTTTTTGACATTGTACCATTACCATACCAAACTAGTTCGGTTTGAAAATATGCATACCGTTACCAACCAAAAAGTTCGGTATACCGAAAAACTTCGGTATACCAACTACTTTGGTTGGTACGGTTCGGTATTGGTGTTATACCAAATATGACTCAACAAATATCTTAAAAAATATCAGTACTAATAAAAATAACAAGTTAACAATATCACACAACTAAAGGGTCAACATATCATTATAAAATATGGAATATTGGAATGAGAAATGGTAAGAAACTTTCTGCCAACCTCCTGCGTCTCGAGTCCTCTTTCCCAACAGCGTACACCGTCTTCTCTTATCAAAAACATGTGATAGCAGTGAAATTTATCCCAAAGGGTATTCAGTAGACATAAGGAGCAATGAGTATACTAGATTTTCAATCAAGTTTTTTAAATTGGTGTTTGCTCAATCTTGTTGTACTTTATCTACTGCCAGTTAGGTAAAGATTGGATGAATATCTTTTTCTCCCAGTTGGGAAAATCATTGCCTATAGGACTTCCCCAAGACAAAGGAGATGTTATCAAAATATTTCCAAGCATCCTTTTCACATAAGGCTATGCACTCCATACCAATTTTGTTTTAATGGCAAAAACATTTGGATGATGAAGTGGCGGTGGACTAAATCTCTTCTCTTATAAGCACCCCGTATTATGTGCTTATGGCACCTTGGTGCTACCTGATAAAAAATGTCTCAGATATGTTATAGAGTTTTACTATTATCTTTGTTCCTTACATTTTCACTTCATTGTTGGTTAAGAAATTATCCAGCTGTCTAATTTATTGTTACTGGAATATAAATTAGTCATCCTGTATTAACTTGCTATAAGCAAGCATTTTATACTGAAGGCCAGAAACTGTTTGGATTTGCACAGAAACCCAACAAGTGGGGTGAGAATAAACAGGGTAGCAAATAACAAACAAAACTCGATTTTGAAAGGGATTCAAATGGAAAGCATGCCCAAGAGAGTCCGGGACCCTGATAGATGTGTGGCTAGATCGGCAGTGAAAGAGGATCGGTACGGTATGGTAAAATACTGACTGAACCATATTCATACCGAAACCGTACCGGATTTTAGAACTCGGTACGGTTGTACCGTACCATACTTTCGGTAACCGAATTTTTCGGTACCGAATCGATTGGTTCGGTTGGAAAACCGGTCGGTTGGCTCATTTCGGTATGATCGGCCACCCCTTCTCGTATGTACTTCTCGACTCGGTTGAGAAGGTCGGGGAAGTCCAGAGGTGGCTTCTTCGCCAGGGAGACCTTCAGCTGGTTGTACCGGACATTGTGTCGGAAGGCAGCTGAGGCGACCCCGGCGTCAAGGGCAGAGACGGATCTTGCCTTAGTCGTGAACCTCTTGACGAAGTTACGGAGCGACTCCCCCTCCCTCTGACCGAGGTCGAGCAGGGAAGCGCTCGTCCTTTCGGCCTTCCGGCTAGTGATGAAGTGAGCCGGGAAGCTGGCTTCCAGTTGGTCGAACGAGAAGATCGAGCCAGGGGAGAGTTTGGAGAACCAATTCCTAGCCGGACCCCGGAGGGTGGCCGGGAAGGCTCGGCACAGTAGGGGATCCGAAGCGCTGTGAATCATCATGAGGGTTTTAAAGCCCTCCATGTGATCAGCTGGATCACCCTCGCCGTTGTAAGTCTCGAACTGCGGAGGCCGGAAGTTCCGGGGGATCTCCGCTTCTATGATGTTGACGGAAAATGGAGGTCGAGAAGGCCCACGTCCTTAGACTAGGTTGGGATTCCCGTCGTCGATGCGCTCGATTCGATTCTCCATCTCTAGGAGGCGTCGGAGCACCTCGTCTGTGTGCTCCGGAGGGGGAGTCGGCGCACGAGTGTGACTTCTCCCTTCGCTCATTTGAGGGGGTCGACCATAGGTCGCGGACCTTGGCGCTCCAAGGAGGGCCTCCATGATTTCATCTCTGAAGCTTCTGAACTCGCCCCTGGTGACCGCGCCATGGTCGGAAGGGTCGGGTCGGGGCGTAGGAATTCGGCCGATGCGGCTGAGTGCCGACGGCCTGTCCCCTTGCGCAGGCCTGGAATGGTTCGGGGCCGAGTTGGAAGCGATCCCTCCCCTAGCCTGGCTAGCCCTTCTGTTCTGAATGACCCGACGAAGGTCGGGTTCGGCGATGCGTGAAATGCTTCGTTGGGGTCCAGGGTTTGCCCCCGGATTATTGGATGCTTGCCCTCCGTCGAGGGCCCCCTCGGGAGGAGGCCCATCTGGTCGGGCAGAACGGGCCGATCTTCGGGCTCGGGGAGCCATGGGAGATCGGGTCGAGGGAGAGCGTTGGTGGCGAGGCTCGGACTGTAGTCCGTACCGGATAAAGGGTTCCCACAGACGGCGCCAACCTGATGCAGTTTGTTTTTGGTCGCAGTGTGGATGCACCAGGTGTGAGTTCGGACTCAATTTGTAATGAGGGAAGAGTACGGTGCCGGACGGTGAACGAGGGGCTCGCTTCGGCGCTTGAGGATCGGCTCGGATGGCCTCGCCTCGAGTACCTGCAGACGATCCTGAAACACCGGGGTTTATCCCGGTGGCGGACCCTCCGACGATCTAGTCAGTCTCTGTGAGAGAGTAGCAGTAACTAGGGGAATTTAGGTGGCAAAGATTGATTACCTGAAAAGGTGGGTGAGGGTCTGGTATTTATAGGGAATCCCAACCGGATTTGGATCCGCTTGGGGGTCGGGTCTGAACCCGAAAGCCCATGGGCCTGACGTGGCAGGAGGCCCAGGGGGTTTAGGGCGGACGTGGCAGTGCCAAGAGTGGTATAGGGCTGACGTGGCAAAGCCCTAGGTGGTATTTGGAGCTGACATGGCTGATCATGGGGCTCCTGTGCCTCTGGGAGAATCGGATGGCCTAGGTTGTGCTAGGTCATCTTCATTCTTTACCAGGCTGGGCGGACGGCCCGTGGGGCTGTCGCGGATCGGAGGCCGAGGGCCATCGAGGCTCGTCGGATACGAGGAGACCAGTTCTGTGGGAGTGAATTTACGGCTCGGTGCCGAGGATGTAGTGGTCCGGGGCCGAGCCGGATTGATTTTTTCGAGTGAGCCATCCTGGGCCTTGGCTGGGCCTCAGGCCATTTTTACCCTACCACAGGAATAAATTAATTGATGTCGTTACTCTAAATAGCGGCATACGATTTTTTTTTAACTGATGTCATTATTAAAAACAACGGTATATAAATAACATATGCCGTCTCCAAATCTGGTTCAGTTGGGTAAATATTTTCGTAAGTGTGTTAGATTGGTCAATATGTTCAAATAGTGGGTTGGTACGGACAAAAATTCTTGTAAAGTTTGGGCTTTGGGTGGAGAGAATTATTTTAGTGTTTCCAAAAAGAAATGTGTCCTGCACTTGATTAATAAGTTTTTCTTTAATATATGTTTTTTTGTGAAACTATTTACAAAAAAAATTTACAGTCGACAAACTAATTATGTGGGGGATTTAACAACTACATTCGCTATTTTCAACGACGAGCTTAGTTATTTCGTGTTCGCCGTTAGGAACAACGAGCCTAATTTTAATTTTCGGAGAAACTCGTTCCCAACTGCCAGTTTAGATCAAAAATTTCAAACAAGACTCGTCGTTCCCAGCGGCGAGATTCTTTATACTAGACTCACTGTTAAAAACGGCGATATTATATAAAATTTTACAGAGAGTGAAACAGAGTTTTTTTTTTAAAAAAAATTTACCAAGTCCAACTAAGAGTTTGTGAAATTTCATATAACCTGGCCGTTCCCAACAACGAGTCTAGTATAAAGAACTTCGTTGTTGGGGAACGACGAGTCTTGTTTGATAATTTTGAATTATACTTACCGTTTGGAATGAGTTTCTCAAAAAAAATAAAACTAGGCCCGTCGTTCCCAACGGCGAGCACGAAATAACTAAGCTCGTTGTTGAGAACGGCGAGTGTAGTTGTTGAGTCACAGAGCACAATTAGTTTGGCTAGGGCCGGCCCTTAGTTCCCGAGGGCCCAAGGCGAAAGGCCCAAATAATTATTTTTGGGACTTCTAATTACAATTTTTCACGTGTAAAATACGTGCATATATTTACAAGGGGAATACAAATTTAGAAGGCCCTAAAAGTACAAAAAAAATCGGAGGCCTGAGACGGCCGCCTCACCGGCCTCAAGGTGGGTCGTCCTTGAGTTCGGCAAGTGTCCTATTTTTGTAAATAATTTTGAAAAAAAGCATAGATTCGAAAAAATTGACTAATAATGGGCAGTAGTTTTTTTTAAAAAAATTAGGGTCAGCTACACTAATAATACTTTCAATCATAAGATTTCATTCGGGTCATCTTTGTTTTCAGGTCATGTGTATAAAATATCAATTTATGTCATAGTAATCGACAATTTATTTTTAAAATGTATGCTAATTTTACAAACTATATGCTAATTTATTGTCAAACTATTTACGCTCGGGAACTTAACAATTAGACTTGTCATTCCCAACAACAAGCTTAGATATTCCGTGCTCGTCATTGGGACACGGCGAGTGTATTTTTTTGTGAGAAACTCGTCGTTCCCAACGGCGAGTCTAGTTCAAAATTCTCAAACAAAACTCCTTGTTTCCAACGGCGGGGAGATTTATACCAGACTTGCTATTGAGAAGTCTTTATTTTTTTTGATGAATCGGATAGGGTCTTACGACCCCAGCCATCAACAAAATAATATATTGAATCAAAAAGTAGTAATTTTACTAGCCGTAAAATGGAATAACACACAATAATTACATCATCACATCAGTAATGAGAAACCAATCCTAGCCTAAGAGAGCAGCACCAGGACTGAGGGGAGCTTGAGAACGAAGCAGCACCGATCAGGCATGGACACAGCATCCGCAAGCAGCACCCAAAGAAGAGAACTGATCCCCAATACCTGAAAGCTCAGAGAGAGCCACCCAACAATCCTAGCGTAAGCCACCCACCAAGCTCCCACGCCGACTTGCTATTGAGAAGTCATTCCCAACAACAAGCTTAGATATTCCGTGCTCGCCATTGGGACACGGCGAGTGTATTTTTTTTGTGAGAAACTCGTTGTTCCCAACGGCGAGTTTAGTTCAAAATTCTCAAACAAAACTCCTTGTTTTCAACGGCGGGGAGATTTATACTAGACTTGCTATTGAGAACAGCGAGTTTAGTTCAAAAATATTTTTATATAGAGTTTTTTTTTTGAAAATTCACCAAGTCCAATAGAGAGTTTCACTCTTTGTGAAATTCATATATCTTCACTGTTCTCAACAGCGAGTCTAGTATAAAGAACCTCTCCATTGAGAACAGTGAGTCTTGATTGATAATTTTGAACTAAACTCGTCATTTCCAGCAGTGATTCTAGTATAAAGAACCTCGCCGTTCCCAACAGCGAGTTTCTCCAAAAAAAATTAAAACTAACCCGCTGTTCCCAACGGCAAGCACAAAATAACTTAACTCGCCGTTGAGAACGGCGAGTCTAGTTGTTGAGTTCCCGAGCACAAATAGTTTGGCAACTGTCATCTTTCTACAAATAGCTTCTAAAAATGGCATATATAAAAAAAAAAATCTAATAATTGATCACATTTCAAATGACTAAAAGAAAGCGAGCTTTCAATAGTAAAACAAATTGGACATGCATTACAATAACGCTAAATAACATAATTGGTAGTATAAATTGTTATAAAAATATGAACGACACAAAACTACAAATGTCCATAGCAGACTCCAGTGAGTAATAATCGCTATAGTCTATGCAAAAAAACTCACCTCATGAATATGACGTTCCCTTTACTTAATTTATTATATTTAGTTTTGCATCTTTTCCTTCAGAGCAAAGTCTGAGATATCGGATCCAATAACTACATATATAAAGTGTAAGTGTGTAAGAAAAAAAAAAGATAAAAATGTTAGAAAACTTCTTAATATATTAGGGTCTTCATACTGGGATTACATGAACGCAGCTGTATCACGATGAACCCAATGAAGAAGATGAAACAAGTGAAGAGTGGAATAAATTCAACAAGCTGTGGTACATAAAAGACGAGGAAAGATATATATATTTGATTCATGAAAGATGGCAGGGTTTTGTAACTGAGGTCAAAGCTTATATGCACATAAAACTGGGGAGTACTAATATGCTTGAAAATTTTGAATTTGATATCTTACAATGCCGAGAGTAAAAGAATAAAATAGAAAACAAGATAGCAGAAGACTATAGTACAATAAGGCATTTTCATTCTGGGAGAGGATTCCTCTCTTCATCGACTGGGACTACAAGAAGACGATCAGGGTCCAAACCTTTCGGTCCCTCAGAGTATAGAGTTGGGAGATAAGCCTTGTATGCAGGTAAATAGCGTGATACGAAATCCAGAACCTGCAGAAATTAGTAACAACTCAGCTCAGCTGTAACGGTACTGTAACATCAGAATGAATACAACAGAATGTTGGATTTCCTTTCCTGAACCCAAATGAAATAGTAAGAGTTATAAGTAGATCGAAAGAAAGAATATACAACAGAAAACCCTCTCACCAGTCGGGTTCTTAAGGACTATTCCTTGGTTAACTTGACAAAATCCTCCTACAACTTGAATCCAACGTTTGGGTACACTTATGTAAACTTTTTCCTTCATTTAGCCTCTTAGACTATTTCTCAATTGCACAAATAACTACTTTTTACGACAAATTTAAATCTGTTTTGTCTACTCTTTGTTTCACTAGTACTTACAATAACCTGAAGTTTAACCAAGCGTTGTATTTCATGGAAAAGAACAAAGAATGGCTCATAACAAAGAAGGAAAACATACATAAACGACTTCAACTATGATTATATACATTAAGATCGATATACGCAGGAAAAATTAGAAAGACAATCCAAAAAGTAAGAGTTTTATTTTGGAAAGCTTTTGTTTCCTAGTACCCTTATCAAGGGAATTATGAAAACACATAATTTTACCACCTGTTTTTGCTGCAATTTAAAAGAAAAGAAAAATAAATTATATTAAATGTCTGAGATGCAATGACATAGTTGTCTATACTATATCTTGCATTGATATAGCCTTAATTTCTCAACAGGGAGCAGTGTTACATGAGCACAACTCCATATTGAGAAAGCTCTCCTAAAGGTATATATTAATACTCATAAAACTATAGCATATTGGCCTAGCAAAGTAATCAATATAAAGTGCACATGCTTACACAAACTTCTGCATATTTTAGGCTTTGACAATGCAAGATATACTGGAGGGTGCCTTAAATCTTTTACTACATAAAAAGTGATACACAAGTGGCAGAATGGAGAAATCATGCCCATATCATAAAAGTACACAACCTTAAATGAGTCAGTCCCCATCGAAAATGAGGTCATCTACGGAGTGGCTTGGGATAAAAATCTCATTCAGCAATCTTTCACATCAGGATATCAAACTCTATACAAGTTTTAAGATTATATTCCTCGCAAGGCAATTATGAGAAATGACCTACGAGGGAAAAACTTGAACACCAAATGGAAATTTTTTATTTACATGGGACTACCTTTTTGCCCATGCTATTAAAAAAAAACTTTTAAATTCTGCCTACGAGAAAAAGGGTCCAGAGAATTGATACGATCACAAGGTTTCCTATAGGCAATTGCATCTGCTCGTAAGCATATAGTAAGCCAAAGAGCCAATTGGAATCGCATTCCAAAGATCATTGTATATATATGCTATCAGTCAGTATGAATGTTAGAGAATTTTCCAACTTTAACTAATAAGAGAAGCCAAGGTACTTAAAAATGGAAAATAGTAGATAGACTGGAGGAAAACAAATTAATGTACCTCCTCATCTGACATCCCAGCTTTCCCATCTGCCCTCATGGCTACCTCAGCCTGAAATTTACAATGAGATGGTTAATGATATGGGAAAAGAAAATATGCATGGATATTTATAATTCTTTTATTTTTAATTTTATAGTACTTGATAAAATGTTAACCTGCAATCGCCATTGATACACGCACTCTGGGTCCTTAATCTTAATAATTATCCATGCCTCAACAAATTTGTCCCATGCATCATAATAAGCTTCAAGGTTCTTGTTTATCACTTCAAGCTGGAAAATGAAGTATAGCATCAGTATATATAGTTAATTAAGAATTCAAAAGTTAAAGTTCAAATCTTCATTCTATTTGTTATTTCTTCGGAATTTACCTGTGGGTCGACTGCTTTCACTTTTTCATTTGGAAGAGGCTTGAACCCAAGCATCCAGCCTTCAAATAGAATAACCTAAACAACCAGATTGAAAATAAATATCAAATATGAAACATCAACAGAAGGCTTCCAGTATGCTCGTTCTGAAAAATAATCTAATCATAATAATTTTACCGTGAGAGGGCCTTCAACTTCAGGCCATGTTGAAGGATCGGCTCTGTCACCCCTCCCTCCATAAGCTGACTGTAGCAAAATTAAGTTAAGATTAATGGAGAAAATAAAAATTAAGTACAAATTTGGGTGGCTACATATTATACCTTATCATATCGCGGAAGCTTTGCCTTCATTCCTAGATAACAAAACAATACATTAGGATGAAAAAAACTGTGATATGTTTTTTGCATCAACTGAAAAAAAAGAATGCATAGAACTATTGACTTCTATTAGTTGAAGATGTCAAAAGATTGATAGAAAGAAACACCTTTAAACACAAAATACCTTCCTTGGTCAGCTTGCTTAAATTTGAAAGCGTATCAACAGAGAAATGAAGGTCATGGCTACCCGCATTCCCGCGAAACTGAAATGCATTATGAGCATGCCATGTTCAGATATAGTTTGATAGAGTCAAGCTTTCACAAAGAAATTGGTTAAAAATTTTAGAAAATGTATGACATGCACACATGCATACAGATCCACATTTTCCTTCCCTAGTACCTCTAGAAGAGCATTTCCAGGATTTTGACTCCTCAATTTAGCCTGGAAAAATGTCAATATATAAGAAAACGGAAAGAGAACATTTACGAGAACAAATTTTAGATGAAGTGATGAAAGCTCTACCTGTTCTTCTGCAGTTAAATAAAAATCGTCTATTGATAATGTTGCAGCATTCCTGGGAGACAAGTCATATCAGCTCCCCATTTTAAGTCTGTAGAGTGATATATTTCTATATAAAAATAATCAACAATGAATTATGTAAACTGTGGAGCATCGGATATTGCAAAAGATGCAGCCTTACCTACCAATGCGGCGGAAAAGGAACTCAAGAGCAAAAACAAGAGTAGTTTTTCCACTACCTTGGGGAGCACTAACACCGATCTGAAAAAGGTACAAAACAGACATCAATCACAGGGAAATGTGCTAATATTGTTGACAACATTCTGAATTGTCTAAGGCAGTGCTTTTAGAGCACTAGCAAGAACTTTTAGGCATAAACCCTGTTTGGTATATCCAAGAAAAGTGCTTTAGGCCCCAAACTCCTCTCTGAAGCAACAGGTTTCCCCATTTTCCAGACACAGCTAAGAGGGTCTTTTAGCTTATTACAAAAGTGTACTGCTTCGACAAAAATATCTCAAGTCAGGACACTTTTCCTTATACCAATTTTGTTCGCAACAATCAATAATGAGAATGACAATTCATGTGAGAAAGAGGTATTTTGAAGTCCTCCAAGCTTTTTTTTAACAATTTCTACAATCTTAAGGAAACTAAGTTAAATCTGTAGTTCCTCAACTAAGATAATGGCCAATACCGACTACCGAGATGTACTTGCCATATCAAATCAAAATTCTTCCTACCATACCCTCAATATGTCTAATACTACAGATAAATGACATATCAATCCAATACCAATACTGAGTCTTTGAACCGAGCCATTTACCTTTGTGTGCAAATTAATAAATGGGAACAAATTTTTAAAACAGTGTGAAAGTTAGAACATACCACTAACGGTGAGATCTCATCCCCATCATTAAACTTGGACTTATGGAGTTGAACTTGT
This sequence comes from Hemerocallis citrina, assembly GCA_017893485.1. Taxonomy (NCBI): domain Eukaryota; kingdom Viridiplantae; phylum Streptophyta; class Magnoliopsida; order Asparagales; family Asphodelaceae; genus Hemerocallis; species Hemerocallis citrina. The sequence goes on from CM030362.1 coordinate 37,982,863, forward strand.
TCTTCACACCAGAGAAACACGGGAATGTAGTAATGGTAGATTCTGACCTTTTCAGGGACTGTCAAGCTCAGCTCATTCATCTGAAATATTCTGCACACATAACCTCCATACAATATCCATTTGTCTATGTTTTCTGCCACTTTTTCCGTAGTAAAACCCAATTTCTTATTCAAAGGACCCTTACATATAAACTCAAAGAGATCATCAACAGATGAGACAAGTGCAGGAGTTGTAGGTAAAGCTGAGTGAACTGGCCCTAGCCGGTGCCCATTGAGCAAAATACTATGGTTCTGTTTGTAGGTAGAAGAAAGAACTGGGGAACAAAAATAACTAATCTGTTATAGTCCAAACAAACCAACAACAACAACAAAAGAGGAAAATAAATCTATGAACAATTTCAAAAGATGAATAAAAGACTTTCATTTCCTGACTAGGTTCTTCCTTTAAGGTTGCTATTGAAATGGAAAATCTCTTGTGTACTAGTCATATACAAACACTCTCATAATTCCCATACCACACTCAATGTCATACAGAGAGTTTGTCTTGGTCTCAGATGATATTTGATACCATCATTCAACTACACTCATTCTCTTAGGCCCTGTTTGGGAACGAAGGTTAGGTAAGATAACTGGGATGTATGTGGAGGTATGTAAGATACCTACAGGCTACAGGCTACAGTTATCCTACCTTTGGATTCGTTTGAAAACCCTTTTTGACCCAAAAGTTAAGATACCTACAATTATCTCACCTCCAATAATTCTTAAGTTATCTTACCTCAAAGCCAAATGTTTTTCTTCAAAAACAAATTATAGATTTCTAAACTTCGTAGGTACAGACTAAGCTTACATGTAGGTTAGCATACCTCTACCTTCACTTTTAATAGATACCTATAAGAAAAGGGGCCTTACTTATTTTTTGATTGTGCATATTCCTAGTAATCAAGCATAGCTAGTTTTACATCCATTTCATAAAAAAACATCTCGGTTCCACAGGTTGTCGACATTTTCATACACATTGTTTGTAACCAAGAAGAGTTTGAAGCACTCTTCTTAATCGTTCCAAGTAAAATATATTCTACAATTGTATATCTTCCTTTATTTAGCTGCACCCACCAGTGCACATAGGGCGGCCCTAGGGGTGGGCGGGTGGTGCAAGCGCACAGTCCCCGATATTAAGTATTCCTTATGAATATTAATCAGGTAATAATAAAAAATTGTTGTATTAACAGTTGCTATTATAGCTTAAGGCTCATGAAGAATGTTAAAGGGACGTGGGTTCAAAACATGCCTTTTTTGTTGGCAACCCTATTACTAAAAGGAAAACCAAAATTGCACGTACAACCCATTTCTCAAGATGCCAAAGACCCCAACTCTCCTAGTTGCTCAGAATTCCCAAAAAAAAAAACCAAATCCTCAGTCCTCAGCTGGAACAGAAAAAGAAAAAAACCATCTTCTTCATAAATATTTTTCGCTTTCTCACACTTAAATCAAAGTTCAATCTTTATCAATGATACAACATCATCTCTCTCACTCTCTGTAACTGATTATCATCCTCAAAACTCCAAAATCTGCGATTCTTAAAGATAATTTGCTGCGATACTTTTTCCCCAGAGTTGTTCTTCAATCGAGTTATTCTTTGTGCAATCATTCATGATATGAATCTATCAGATCAAGGGGGCTCTAAACATATTGAAATCATTATTTGTTGATACAGTTGTGCTCTATTTTTTCTTCTTCTTTTCTCCTGTGATGTATTTCTAGAAATCTAGAATGCCTTCCATTAGGAAATATGATTATGGTCATCCTAAATGCCTAAAAAGAATATTAGAATTGTCTTTCAAAATATACTTTTGTTTGAACATCTCAATTATATTTTGCTTTAAGAGAACAATCAAGCCATAAAAAATAAACCGATAATAACTTTTCTTATATTAGGGCTCAATCTTAAGTTTCGCACAGGGCCTCTGATTTCTCAGGACCGGTCCTGCGTGCACAAACAACTTGGCGACCAGGGCCTCGACAATTTTTTTTAATTATAAAAAAGTGACCTCGTCATCGCTTCATTAATCAAGAATTAACGAAACAAGTATTACCAATAATATTTATCTGTTCCAAACAACGAAACAGTGAAGAATAATTACAAAGCACAATCTACATCTCTAACTAGTCCCTCCCCTAACTAAACACATAAACTTGGCATTTGCACCCAGTTTCTCCCACCAAAACCTCCTAGATGTATTTAAATTCCAACAAAAATCAAATTTGGAATTCAAACTTCATCGACCTAGATCTCCATTCCGAAAACTCCTAGACCATCCCAAAACGCTCACCGGGCAACAACCACATCCACCATTTCTTGCCGGCATACTCCTGCCCCTCTCCACATTATCATCAATGATGTGTCTATATTAATTAGCTTCTATATAAACTTGATAAAAGTAGGAACTTGATGAGGGAATAAACAATAATTTTATATTAAACTATTTTTAAGGAAAAGTGTTGGTTGCATTCATTCAAGTATATGCATATCAAGCAAAACCAGAAGTAGAACACAACAAATTGGATTGAAAAACCCCAAGTTTAGATTATTATTTATTTATTTTTTTGGGGTGAAATTTCGAACCTGAAATGAGAGGGAGAGATTGAAGAGGAGGAGAAGGGGAGGGTCGGAATCTGGAGGAATTGGGAGCGAGAACGGAAGCATGAGTGGCGCTTAGAACCTTCATAGTTGTCGGTGAGCGGTGACAACTCCGGCGAAGCACCGGAAGCCGAATTCAGAAGAAATTGAATATATTATTATACGATGATGACGATGATATCTGACCTGATTGATCGGATTATAGAAGTTAGAGATCACTCATTCTGGGTAAGGGCCGTACCAACTCATAAAATATTATTACCTTCCAAAACTAATTAAAATAGCAATGTATATAAAAATGTTTAACGGGCGGGGATAGCTCAGTTGGGAGAGCGTCAGACTGAAGATCTGAAGGTCACGTGTTCGATCCACGTTCACCGCAAATTTAATTTTTAAAAAAATTATCATCAGCCTTCTTTTCCTTTCCTTGCACATCTCTACTATTTTAGGAGAGTTGAGGTTTGTAACAAACAAAACTATATCCAACAAATATAAATGTGCATTGCATGTGTAGTTCAAATCAAAACATTTAAATTTAAACTTTTTTTTTCTTATTCAATATATATTCATTTAATATGATGACTTTACTTTTTTTTAGACGTGCATCGTACATACATTATACTAGTTAGGGTAATGCTACACCTACTACCACAATAACTTTCACTAATAGTGTGCAACCTAAGGTAGTAGAGGTGGATGTTTCTACCACCTACTATACAATAACTTCCACTGATAGTGTGCAACCTAAGGTAGTAGAGGAAAATGTAGTAGAATTGGTACTGGTGTAGCATTACCCTGCACATTATTATAATTTTCACATTGCCCCCATATTATTACCGTTTTCCCCATTGATCCTATATTTTGGGGACTTCTCGCATATTGTGTCACCTAACGTTGGAAAGAGAAAGGTTTTTTTTTAATGAAAAAAATGACCCTCATCATCGTTTCATTAATGATAATTAACGAAACAAAGTAGTACCAGATAACATCCAAAACGGGAGCTTATCGCTCCATAAATGCAACCTCTGAAGTAAAACTAAAGAGTCAACATAAAGTAGCAACAGTAATACATCAATACATCAAAAGCAATAAATGGAGCACGTCCCCAAGTGGATCATGAGGCGTGGTCTCCCCTCCACGATTTGGTAGTCTACTCCTCTTCGTTCAACTTTAGCTTCTTCATTCCTCCCGTATATTTTGCCCAATCATCTCTAATATTATAATGGGAGAAGGCCTTAGTGTCATTTATCAATCTACCAACACGTGTGACGCATGTACATAACTAATATGAAGGAGGTTTTAGGTTCGAGTCCTCACTACGTCAGAATTTTTATTTAAAAAAAAATAAAAAATTATTAAGACGTGCATTGTCCATGCATAACTAATATAAAAGATGTCTTAGATTCGAGGCCAGATACGTCAAAATTTTTACTTTAAAAATATATATATTTATTAAGACGTGCATCGCACGTGTAAATTACTAGTGAATGAGAAGGAAAATTTTATGCATAGAAGTTGAAAATCTGTAATTAATATTTCGAAAGCATAAATCATTTCGGTCTAGCCATAGACTCCACAAGGTTGCCGCTAGTGCTATTTCGCAGGCCCGTTTGTGCTCTATTCTAATTAGCTTCTCCCTCCAAAGACCCCAAACGTCTGAGCTAGAGCTAGGACACTGTGCACAACCGAAACCCCTACAGACTATTTCCCATGTAAGAACCATCTTATGACACGTGAAAAATATGTGTGTAATATCCTCGTCCGCATCTAAGCAACTAGCACATCTAACGTCGATTTGCATATTTCTTTTCCTAAGGTTGACTTTGGTTAGAATGGCGTCGTTGTGCACTAGCCAACTAAAGACTGACTTTAGAGGCGCCTGAGTACCCCAAATGGTGTTCTCCTCTTTACATTTGAGGCCCCGGTCGTTAAGCCATTTGTACATTGATGCCACTGAGAATGTTTTTGACCCTTCGAGATTCCACCATCCTTCGTCAGTATCGTTACTCGTTTGACCTCCTTCTGCTTGGATGAACCTATTTAGCACTTCAAACTGGCAGATGCTGTCCTGCGATAGTCGGTCTGATACGTTCAACTTCAGTTTCCCACTTTTCCATACATCTGCTACTAGTGTGTCGGGATTGACTGCTACTGCCGCGGCTTGAGGGAATAGGTTTTTTAGCGATCTGTTCCCGCATCATTTATCCGCCCAAAATCTAGTGCTCTTCACGTTCCCAATCCTGCACCTAGTATTTGTGTTGAAAATCTACCCTTGTTTCGCCACTCTTTTCCAGAGAAACGATACCCTTCCGAACGCACTCCGCCCTCCGAAACGGTATTTTTTACTCTTTCGAAACAGGTCAAACGAGTAGGACTATCATCCTTTTCTTCGTTTGTAGATCTTCCACCACCACTTGCTAAGCAGCGCTCGGTTCATGTCATGCAAGTTAAGGACTCTTAGCCCGCTGAATTCTTTTCTCTTACAGCTCTACCCCACTTTACTAGGTGAAACCATTTGTTACCCTCATCGGTTCCCTTCCATAAGAATCGTCTTCTCATCTTATCGATCTTGTTAATTACCCACTTCGGTAGTTCATAGATCGACATCAGATTAAGCGGAATTGCACTAAGAACCGAGTTGAGCAATGTAATCCTTCCCCCTAATGAAAGATATCGACTCTTCCAGCCAGCCAATTTCTTAGCTATCTTCTCAATAAAGGGTGTCCAGTCCTCTCGTAACAAAGATCCCGGCCTAATTGGCGTCCCTAGATATTTGATCGAGAAATCGCCGATCTCACATCTTAAAATTGCAGTGATAGTATTTGCCGAGATTGATAACTGCTCGCTAATTAGGGTCACGCAACTCTTCTTTAGGTTTACTTTCAATCCCGACCATCCTTGGAAACAAGCCAAGGCCACTTTGATAGCTACCACATCTTCAAATTTTGCCATTCCAAATAAGATGGTGTCATCGGCGTATTGCAGAATAGTCATGGGCTGGGCTATTCCTTTGATCTCAATTTCCTTGATAGCGTTGTTATCATGTGCCCTCTTTATCATTTTAGCCAGTTCATCCGCTATGATGGCAAATAACAGTGACGACAAAGGGTCCCCTTGCCTCAGACCTCTTTTGCATCTGATTTCCTTACCCTGCCATCCGTTTACCTGTATGAACGATTTTCCTCCTTGAACACAAAGCTGAATCCATGATCGCCATTTCGCTCCAAAGCCTTTGAGCTTAAGTGCCTCGTCCAGACAGTCCCAATGGACCGAGTCATACGCCTGTTGGAAAGAGAAAGGTTGTAGATAAGTTATGGGTATAGTAGGATTACTCATTGACCATGTTCTTTTTAGCATATAGGCCTATTCCTTTGCACAATACATTTTTCACATTGCTCATATTTATGTTACCCAACGTTTGTGCCACCCGACGTTTGTGCCTTTGTTCACTTTGATCGTATTTTTTTAGATTATTGCTTGTTGACGCATGTTGACCATTTCTTACACATTATAATTAGAGCTTGTTTGTATTATTGGGATAAATATTTGTTGGGATCAATCATCCCTAAACTCTGGCCTTGGAAATTGTTCAAGTACGTTTATGTAGTTATTTGGTATAAAAAAAGAGCTTCTCACTCACCTTCTCTTTCTTTAACTATAGAGGTTCATCAAAAAAAAAAACCAATGACAGATACGATGTGGATGGTAGGATTACATTTACTGAACTCAATGTCTCTTACTGATCACAATTGCTCTTTAACAAACATACCAAGGCCATAATCTTGGTCTGCAATTTCCAAAGTGACGATAAGTTGTCAATGGTTTACATATAAATAGGCAACACAGACAGTAAGCAAGAAACCGCGAATTATTGAATTTCAATCATGTAAATCATCTTTGTAAATAACTTACATTCCTGCCAATAGCCCCATGTATGAACTTGAACACAGATACAACTTAATTTACATGGATGGTACACATATTTAAGTGCTTGAAGTAAACAAAGCCAATTTGGCCACATTTTTCAAAGACTGATCTTTTCTCTATCAATATCCCTCTCTTTTACATTACACAAACAAAGCTTTTCCAAAATATCAAAGGTTTGAGGAAGAACCACACAACCACCATAAATGAAAAGGCAGATAAAAGAAGAATGCAATAGACAGCTAAATGAACCAGCAATTAGAAATTGCAGGAATCTGTAATGAAGAATGTAAAGAAATCTGATAACCCTCTGTTAACAGCACCTCTGTAGAAGGAAAGAACGGTCCATGTATAGTCAGCTGAACAGTGATTGGAGCAGTTCGGGGGACGTCATAGCAGATACAGACTCAAACTGTATATAAAAAAAATGTTTTTAAAAAACAATCTTAATCGGTAAATGTAAAACTTAGACCGAGCTTTATAAATTGTCTTCTTTAAATATAAGTAAATAAATAACATAAGTACTATATAAAGATTTCAGAACAATTTAGCGCATTTTCTGAATTATTCGAGTGAGCATCATGCATGATGATCAGGGAGGCGGTTTGCTTGGAACACCATTATAGTGGTCTGAAACTGTACCAGTCCCAAAAAAGGTGTTGTTGGTACTATGCTCATATTCATCATCTAATTGAAACAAAATACATTAATAGTTGGGGAATGCATAAAAGATTGCTTGAAACAAAATACATTTATTATCTCAATAGAAACAAATTTATAATGATGCAAAGCAGTTGTGTTTACGTACTATCTAGGTGAGGATATGTGTAAAGATACATTCTTGGTTATATAGACGTTTGACAGAATATATTATAATCAGGATCCCCTACCTATAAATATCCAGTATATTGTCGATGGCCACAAAAAACACGAATGATTGAATCTGATATAACCCATTGCACCCATTTTATAATTGGTTATACGTTGAGAACAGGGCCGGCCTGAGTTTACGGGGGCCCGAGGCGAACTCCTGAAATGGGCCCCCATACAAAATTTGTTTTCAAAAAAATAGAAAAATTATGGATTTTTTTTTTTGCTACAATTCTTAAAAATTGATATATATGAAGAAATATATAGAGATTTAGGAATTTGAGAAAAAAATCTCCATACAAATTCATGCCCAACTAAATTAAGCCGGCCTAAGTAGTAATTTTAAAAACAAAAGCCTAAAAAATTATTTGGGGCCCCTAAAAAAATATTACGTGCAAAATATGTATATATAAATACAAGGAAAAATAAATTTGGGGGCCCCTAAAATTGCGAAAAAATTCGGGGGTCCGAGGCGGCCGCCTCCACTGCCTCAAGTAGGGGGCCGGCCCTGGTTCAGAAGAGAATACAATGGAACATAAGCCATGTAATAGGGCTAAGGTGGAGTGGTCCTGCTTGCAAGCTGCTGTGAACCAATTCATCCCTACCGCTGCAAACAACAATGGTAATCCATCTGCTGCTGTCTCAGGTGTCTCAAATATCAATGCTGGACTTGGTGGTTTTTAATCTAATTTAGCTATCACCAGTGCTACTAATGACATTGGGAGCTCTTCAGATGGGGCTGATGTTGCTGATATCAATTATGATCCAGATGCTTCTTCTCAGAAACTGCTCAAGTATGCTGACCATTCAAGCTATATTCTGACTCCTACTTATTGCTATCCACATTTGAAGGCTTTATCTAGTCTTGGTCATTATCAGTTCTATTTTCTTTATGTTTGTGTGTCTGACCTCTATATGGTTGTTCTGTTTTTATTGCTATTCTGGTGATCTGGGAGGTTGTTATGTTTCTATGGTTGTAAGTGAGAATCACTTGATCTGATGACTTCCATACTGATACTTATTCCTATTAATAGTTAACCAGCTAGAGTTCTTTGGAGCTCTATCCATACCATCCATACCATATATATATATGAGGTTTCTTCCATTGCAAACGCAAATGTAGCGTTTGCAATTTGTAAACCACTTAACCCATCATTGGCAATGACGGGTCATTGGCAATGACGGATTAAGGCAAAACATAAAATTTTGCCTTATGCCTTATCCCGTCATCGCTAATGACGGGTTAAGTAGTTTGCACACATTTGCACAACATTTGTGTGTGCAATGGAAGAAACCCCTCTACACACACACACATACACATCCTGATCCTGATTTCAGATAGCATAATATGGTGATGAACTACAGGGTCCTCAATAGAGCTATGCATTGTCAACAAATAGGCCACAGAAATTATCTACTGAGACCATTTTATGATTTCAAGTCAACATGAAAATGATATTTACCTTTGGCTGTTTATACTTCTCACCGATGGCATTAAGATAGCTGTTGTTGGAGTTCATCTGTAAATCATGCATAGCAAGAACTGTCATTTTAATCTCTGAAGACTTGTAAGAAGTATAATGCTCGAGAGTCTGATTCTGCATATGAGAACAACAGTAGATATATTAGTTGAGGTTTGTAAACGTGAAAGAGGCAAAACTTAACGAGGACATTCATAAATTTAACATAAGTAGCTCATTTCTAGTATTATGTCACTAATATAAAGAAAAGAAAGAAACCACATGTTCACACACCCATGGATGATCAGACTGCTCTAGTGTCCATCTTGCAAGGAACATGGCCGATGCAGCAATTGCTGAAGGAAGAAACTTTAAGAAGCTATACTCCACCAATGTCAGCTCTGCAAAATAATTAGCCAAGTGACTCAAGGCTTGAGGAGGAACCTGAAAACAGAAAGGGGGAGAAAATGTTACATGCAGGTAGGGGAATTGAATCTTGAAACAATAAGTTTGTTAAATAACCCAATAACTCTAGAAGCACTTTACCTTGTAAGCCGTATGTGCTGCTCGGATAAATCTCCTGCATACAAGTATAGGAATACTTCAAAATTGGATAGTCCAGATGTTTAAGCAAATGCAAACAAGGAATACCTGAGAAATGTTTTTGTGGTGGGGACAGAAAGATGAAAGCCCAAGAAGTTGAGTACTTGAATTTCCATATTGAGTACCTGTTGTTATTCAGTAAGGATACATTCAAGACTAATGCATCTTTATGAACGCAGAGATGAAAGAAGCATTTTAATTTGAAAAGAAACTCTGAAAATACCTCCGCTTTGGTGTATGTGTTGTCTGTAATAAAGCAGAATTCTTCTACACGAGGAGCACAAATCTCTTCATACTTTCTGCATTACAGAAGAACAAATGATTAGAAAACAACTTTCTTTGTTAAAGCCAAACGAAAGAAATCAATCAAACAATCACCTTGAATCATCATACATCAACCACATTATGAACAAATTTCTCCACATTATGGAGGCACTAAAACAAAATCCGAGTTTACCAAAAGAACAAAGACATAACCAACTACAAACAAGCTTCAACAAAATTTTCTTTATGTGGGTTATTCGTAAGGGAACAAGATACCTGTGATGATATTTTGAACAAATTAAGTACAGATAACATGGATCCCAAACCCCATGCCAAACACATAATAAGATCTCTAAACATTAGAAATTGGGATCATATTGGATAGTGGTATTTCATACTGGATAGAAGATATCTGACAATATTGTTTTTTTATAAATAATATCTGACAATATTGTTGTTAACTTGTTATTGTCTTTTATCTTCTCTTTTATTCTTTTTTTCTTATTTGTACTCTTCTTCTCTTCCACAATTTTATCTTCTTTTTGCAAGTAAAACTGAGAAAAGAATAGGAGTTGAATCTTTTAAGTGCGGGGTGCCTGAGGAGGCGAAGCACCAAAGAGGAGAGAGTAGGCCAGGTGATACAGCCCTAGCCTTGTTCTTCGCCATGGACGTGAGTGAAAGAAGAAATTAGATCAAGTGAAATGGGAATTGGAAGATGGACGTGAGTGAAAGAAGAAATTAGATCAAGTGAAATGGGAATTGGAAGATTAGAGAAAGAGCAATCAAGAAGATGAAGAAGGATTGAGCTGGAAATTTGCCTTTATTTATATAAACGCAAACACACGCATAGTATGTAAATGGACAAGCCGTTTAAGCAGTTACAGAGTGGGCCCTACTTTGATCTAGCGACTACGATATGTTCCCCCCATATCCAACGGCTACCAGACACCCATACCCCTTCATTTTACATTTTTACAACAAAATCCCTTTACTTACAATTATTACATTTACAACTGATATACAGCTCCAGCCATTCTTTAAGCTCCTGTCATCCTCAATTCGTCTCATGCCCCATTAGTTTCTGCCATGATGGACTCCTGGATTGTATCAACTCCTCCCCCCTATTTGAGACCTTGCCTCAAGGTCGAAGAAAGGAAATTTCCGAACCAATTCCCAATAGGGTTCCCAAGTTGTGCTAGTAATATCTTGATGCTGCCATTTGATCAAAACTTCTGACCCTTCCCTTAATGACTGATCTGCGATCCAAAATCTCCTCTGGTTCACACAAAGCTGTAGAAACTTGTAATGGAATCCTGTGTTGTACATCAACAGTAGGACCTAGGTGCTTTTTTAGTTGGAAAATGTGGAATACGGGGTGGAATTAGAACCCAAAGGCAGATCTAGCTTGTAAGCCACAGCTCCAATTCGCTCAAGTATGGCATAGGGACCATAATAAAGTGGAGACAACTTGCGCACAGCTCTAGTTGCAACCGATACCTGACAATACGGCTGCAATTTGACATATACCAAATCTCCAACTTGGAATTCTTTATCCAACCTATGACCATCTGCTTGCTTCCTCATCCTCTCCTGTGCTTTTTGTAGGTTATCTTTGAGTAATTGGAGACTGACATCCCTTGCCAACAATGCTTCTTCGACATGTGGGTTCTTTGCAGTATGGGGAATATATGAAATTAGGGTAGGAGGTAGTCGACCATAAACCACTTTATATGGAGTAGACTTAATTGCAATATGGTAGGATGTATTATACCAATACTCTGCCCAAGGCAACCACTTGCTCCAATCACGAGGTTTATGGTGGCAAAAATATCTCAAATAAGTTTCCAAACTCCTGTTGACCACTTCAGTTTGGCCGTCTGTCTAAGGGTGGTAGGCAGTTGAGAAGTTCAACTTAGTGCCCTGCAGTCGAAGAGATTCTTTCATGAGGGAACTTGTGAACACTGCTCCTCTATCACATACTATAGAAATGGGCATTCCATATAGTTTGAAGATACCCTCAGTCAGCACCTGGATGATGGATGATACAGTATAAGGATGCCTAATGGGAAAAAAGTGGGCATATTTGCTCAATCTATCGACAACTACTAAAATCACTGAGTATTTGCAACTGAGGGGAAGACCTTCAATGGAGTCCATGCTTGCTTGATCCCAAATTTTATCAGGTATCGGCAGAGGTTGTAATAACCCCGAAAGTGATTGGCACACATATTTGCTAGTTTGACATATTGTGCATTCTTTCACATAATTTCTAACATCTAGCTTCATCCCCCTTCACCAGAATAATCTACGAAGTCTCTGCAGAGTCTTGTCATACCCAGAGTGACCTCCTATGGGTGTATCATGATGTTAAAAAATGATCAACCTTCTAAGATCTGATGATGGACTAATTACCACTTTGGAGCCTTTATACCATACCCCTCGAACCATAGAAAATTAGGTATTAGCTGAATGCAAAACTTTATCTGCCAAATCTTAAAGTAAGGATCATTCTCATTCATCTTAATGACATCTCTCCACCAATCTGGATGTAATGAGCTCAATTGCACAAGGAAACAATCCAATTCTTTCCTTGATAAGCGATCATACAGCACATTGTCACTTCCTCTTTTATACTCTACTTCAAAATTGAACCCATAAAGTTTGACTAACCAGGAATGTTGTGCTTCCGTAGATAATCTTTGATCTAACAAGTATTTGAGTGGCTGGTGGTCTGTATGAATGATGAATTTTCTGCCAAAGAGGTATTGTTTCCACTTTTTCACTGCCAACAATATCGCGAGCATTTCTTTCTCATAAGCTGACCAATGCAAACACTTCTCCTTAATTGCTTGGCTAATATATGCTATTGGGTGTTTGTTTTGCAAACATACAGCTCCTATTCCCTCTTTAAAAGTATCACATTCCATAATAAAAGTCTCATTAAAATCAGGTAATCGAAGAACTGGGGCTGTAATAAGAGCTTATTTTAATCGATCAAAAGCTTCTGCAGCTCTTTCATTCCAACTAAATCCCTCATTCGTCAGTTTAGTTAAAGGAGCAGAATTGAAACATAATTCCTAATAAACTTTCTATAATAACCTGTGAGACAAAAAAGCCTCTCAAAGCTTTGACAGATTGCGAAATTGGCCAATCTTTAACCACAGACACCTTTTCATCAACTGCAATGCCAGAGTCAGATACAACATGACACAAGTACTCTACTTCATTCTGTCCAAATGTGCACTTAGTCTTCTTCACAAACAACTAATTCTTTTGCAAGGTTAGAAAAGTTTCCCGCAGGTGAGCCATATGTTCTTGCCAAGAGCTGCTAAAGATGAGAATGTCATCAAAAAAGACAAGAATAAATTTTCTTAAGTGTGGCCTAAAAATATCATTCATAAGAGATTGAAAGGTGAATGGTGCATTACTTAACCCAAAGGGCATTAGTAAGAATTCATAGTAAACACTATGAGTTCTAAATGCAGTATTCGATATATCATTAGTGTGCATTCTCACTTGATGGTAACCAGATCTTAAATCCAGTTTGGTAAAAAATTTAGACCCATGCAACTCATCTAGTAGGTCATCAATAATTGGAATTGGATACTTATCTTTGATGGTCTGCTGGTTGAGTGATCTATAGTCCACGCAAAACCTCCAAGACCCATCATGCTTCTTCACAAGTACTACTGGAGAACTATAGCTGTTATTACTTGGTCTAATGATGCCTTGTTTCAACATGTCTTCAATAATTTCTTCAATTGCATTTTTTTGCTCAAACGAATGCCTATATGGTCTGATGCAAACGGGTTTCGAGCCCTTCTCTAGAGGTATTTGGTGATCATAGGTTCTTGCAGGAGGTTAATTCTTTGGTTCTTCAAATATGCCTTGAAACTCATTCAACAGGTTATGCAGGTATGTATCTTTGGGAATTGAGGTGTTCTAATCTTCCTTAGCTGACATTAGATACAAAACAAACCTCCTGTGTGTCTGGAGAGCAATTTTATTGGCTTCCTTGTCTGTCAACCATTGATTGGAGCCAGGATGTAGACCTTGTAAAACCCAGTTAGTTCCCTTATGATGGAACTTCAGCTGTTTGTCTATTAGGTTCACTGTGACCTCAGTTACTTTCTTAATCCATTTTGCTCCGAGAACCACATCATGACCTCTAATAGGGAAGACAAAGAAATCATCAATAAAATCATAACCCTGGCAATTGATTTCCACATTGGAACATAAACCACTACCTTCTACCTCCTTACAACCCGCAACTCTCACATTAAAAGCTTGCTTAATGGAAAGTTGCAACCCAGTTCTTTCCAGTATAAACGGATCGATATAATTGGGAGTAGCGCCACTGTCTATGAACATCCACACCCCTCAGTTGAGCCTTGAGAATTAGACATTCAGTGTTGACCCCTGTTCCAAATGCTGTTGTGCGAAGATGGTGATCATCAGTATGCTTATTCAGATCTATGTTCTCATCCTCCACTATCAACTGATTTAACTCTTCTTCATCCTGTAAGGTGAATATATCTCATTCTCCTTCCATACACATATACGTTTTTGTCTTGCACAAATGCCCCGGCAAATATTTTTCATCACAGTGGAAACACAGACCCATCTTTCTCCTATCCCACACCTCATTAGGAGTGAGCTTCTTTAAAATAGGTTTATCTGAATTACTAGGACTTGCATAGCTTGAAAATTTCACTGGCTAATTATTTGGTTGTGTTTGGACAGTCGACTGTGAATGGAAGGGTGGATGGTTATATCCAGAAACAGATCCTCTGAAATTTGTTCTATAGGGTGTTCTATAGAATTGCCTAAGTGAGTTGAATTTCTTCTCAAATCTCAACGCAACCCTAAAGTCTTCACTAAGCGTCTGGGGCTCAGCCATGGCCACATCATGTTGCAGTTCTTCTTTGAGACCACTCACGAATTGCTGCACTAAGAAAGGTTCACTGACCTCTTCAACTAAGCATTGGAGCTTCTCAAATTTCACTTGGTAATCAATTACTGTGGAAGTTTGATCTAATCTACATAAGGACTTCGCTGCATCTTCATAAATGCCAAGCGCAAACCTATTACAAATTCGTTCTTTGAACTCTTTCCAAGTTACCACCCTTTCATTAGTTTTAAGAAACCATCGACACCATTGAATAGCATCATCTTTTAGAAAGAAAAATGCGACTCTCACTTTCTCCTCCCCTTGGATCCTATACATCTCAAAATAATGCTCAATTTGGAAAATCCAATCAAGCACATCACCAGTACCTGAGAACGGATGTACATCCAATTTTGGAGTTTTTGTAAATAAAAAAAAATCCCCCAATTTAGTTACCCCCATCAAGAATCCCTATATTCATAGCATTACGCAACAAACTTCCACCTCCATCAAACTCAGTGTTTTGATTCTGCTTACTATTAGGTTTCGAAGGTGAAATTACTTCTGATGATTCTTGATTTGATCGAGACACTCACATTCGCTGTGTTAGCAGCTGCAACTGCGTCAAGAACAAGGAAATCTGAGAAACTTGTGTTGCGATTTCCTTCATCTGATTCTCCACCACTACTACTCTGTCATTCAAGAACTGATGGCTCCGTCGCCACTCCAAGGCTGGCGCTAAGCCAAGAATTCCTTCATTGACTGAATCTTGAGGAATTTCGCTTTCGTCTTCTAGATTCGCAGCAGGATTTGTGGGCTCTGATAGCATTGATACAACCCTAGCCTTGTTCTTGGCCATGGACGTGAGTGAAAGAAGAAATTAGGTCAAGTGAAATGGGAATTGGAAGATTAGAGAAAGAGCACTCAAGAAGATGAGGAAGGATTGAGCTGGAAAACATCTTGGCAGATCACTACTGAGCTGCCTTTATTTATATAAACGCAAACACGCGCATAGTATGTAAATGGACAAGCCGTTTAGGCAGTTATAGAGTGGGCCCCACTTTGATCTAGCGACTACGTTATGTTCCCCCCATATCCAACGGCTACCATACACCCATACCCCTTCATTTTACATTTTTACAACAAAACCCCTTTACTTACAATTATTACATTTACAACTGATACATCTGAATATCAGATACCAACTACAGCTCCTGCCATTCTTTATCAGCTCCTTTCATCCTCTATTCGTCTCCTGTCCCATTAGTTTCTGCCATGATGGACTCCTGGATTGTATCACCAGGTGCCAAAGAGGAGACTGTTGGAGAAGGAGCAGAGGTTGTAACCTCTTTAAAGAGAAGGAGGCAGCAAATTTGCTTTGCATGTTACAGTTAGATATAGGATTTATGGTTTTAGGTTTACGAACTTTCTGAGGCTAATATGTTTTCTTTCAACCCAAATCCCAAAGAAAAGGAAAGCTTATAGTGAAGACTAGGTCTCAAAGCCTAAAAAGCCAATTATTGGGAAGCAGGATATACCTTAATAATTATATGGTAACTGGCCAAGCAGTTCATACCACCCCAAGTAAATGTTTCCAGTGTTCTTGTTCAGTATCAAGAGATACCAGCCAAAGATAAAGCTCCTAAGCTCAGTGATATGGCTAAAAATAGGATTAAATCGGGACCGTTCAAATCGGACATGAATCTTAAAGCTCTCAGGGGTAAAACGGTAATTTCACCTACAAACGATCTGAAATGGGAACTGGGTCTTTCTTCAAAGCTCAATAACCCATAAACGGATCTGTCCTACTAGGTACGGATCCCAATCCGTTACAAACCAGTTCAGAAGGATAAAGAAGGATTCATATTCGTAATTATCCCTAAGAGGTGGTTTTAACCACTTCTATCCATCCACACCGGGAAGTAGAGATTTATCCTTATCTCGAAACGGGGCCCTAAGGCGACTAAATACCCCTCTCCCCCCACCATAAGAGTGTAATCAATCTTTTTCTACATAAAGCTCTTTCATAATCTTTCTGATTACTAATAAGAGCGTCGGAGGGTTCGTCCCTGGGATCCATCCCGGTGTATCGAACTTTTTTGCAGGTCAACGGCAGCGACAAGAAATCAGTCAAACGCCGGTAAAAGCAACATGTTTGCTTTATTTGTTTCTCCATGAATCTACAAATTCATCTGTTTGCTCTCACACCAAAATTAGAAGCAGCAGATTGGCGCCGTCTGTGGGAAACGAAAAAGCAATCCAACCTTACTTCATCAACGGAAGTAGTTTCAAACTATGCATCCGCAAGAGAAAGGGAAGACAGCAGTCTACAGCGGAAGAACCACTCCTCTTCCTCCTCCTCCAGTCCAAGATGTTCTTCCTCAACGACCTCCTCCTCAACAGGCCCCTCCAGGGTCTCGGGTGGCTGTCCAGGGGGGCTCTCGTCAAAGTCGTCCAAAGCAACATCATCTTCATGACCATGTCGCGGTCCACAATCCTTCAGTTGACTCTATGGCTTCTCAAAGCCCTCCCGAGCAGGATCTCCGTCAAGTAATTGTCAACTGCCAAAAAGGGGTCGACCTCCGAACTCACCTGAATGGATGGCGGGCCCTTGGGGGAGTCCATCAACCTGAGCACCCAGGGGTCTCAAGAGTCCGGAGCCCCGCAAACCGAGGACCAGAGGATCCCCTCCCCCGAGGTGGCAAAGAGAGTCCCCTCCACGTCGTCGGCAGAGAAATCATACTCCAGTAAGCTGAGCCACACCTAAGGACGGCCAAGCTGAAGGGGCACCAGTCACAAAGGCGGAGTTCCAGAATTTTCAAGAAGCCGTTCTGCACGCCCTCAATGTTGCTCCCAACCAATAGCGACGGGCACCTAGTCCTCAACATGCCCCAAGCCATCACCACCGCACTCCCAGTCCCCTTTCGCATAAGAAAGAGTCAGGGCTGGGCAAGATAATACCAAAGGGAAGACTCGGTCTACCGCCGACTCCACGAGATGGAGAGGCGCCTTGGCCAACTTGAAAGAGAAGAGGAACAACAGGCGAGGAATTTCTGTCCGAGCAGGCCTCCATTCTCCCGAGCCATCATGGAAGCCACGGTCCCGAAAAACTTCAAGCCCCCTAACTTTGAGTCATACGACTCATACAACGGGGAGTCGGACCCCGCCAACCACATCGAGAATTTTAAAACTCATGATGATCCACCAGGCTTCAGATGTGCTCCTTTGCAAGACCTTCCCTGCCACGCTGAAGGGGCCTACGAGAGAATGGTACTCTCGACACGCCTCGGCCTCTTCTCATTCGATCAGCTCGAACGGCTCTTCCTTACTCATTTTGTGAGTAGCCGCAAGACCGAGAAAACAAGTGCATCTTTGGTGACCCTCAGCTAAAGAAAGGGTGAATGCCTAAGAGATTACGTTCGGTGCTTCACCGCCGAAGCACGATCTATTGCCTCCCTCAACCAATCAGTAGCCTCGGCGGCATTCGGGCACAACATCACTAACGCTGACCTCAAGGCGTCCCTTGCCAAGAAGCCTCCTCGGGACATCTCAGAACTCCTGCTTAGGAGTGAGAAATACATCCCAGTGGAAGAGGCTCTCAACCCCCCTACTCTTAAGGAATCATCTTCCGGAAACAAACGAAAGAATATGAGCAAAGAAGGGTCCCAGAAATTCCAGAGGAACGACAATGGCCAACGCCGCCCAACTCCTCGTTTTGAGAAGTTCACCCCCCTCAATGCTAGTATATCAGCAGTTCCTATGGAGGTGGACAAAGAAGGGCTACTCCGCACTCCCCTAAAATGAATACCCCTGGCAAGAAAAGAAACAGAGATAAGTGGTGCCGCTTTCACAGAGACCACGGCCACGACACGGATGATTGTCGGGCTCTTAAAGAGGAGATCGAAGAACTCATACAGCGGGGACACCTAGCCAAGTTCGTCCGAAGAGACGGGGCCGACCTTCCACCCCGAGGAGCCTACAAGCGAACAGAGCGGTCCGCCGAGTTCCAAGATTTCGAACCTGGGGTCGTCCTCCACCTTATCCAAGGAGGTCCAATGGGGGGAGAACCAAACTCCTCCAAAGAGGCCTTCACCCTATCTTAGAAGTAGGATCTCAGTTTTCAATAAGGCCGATGCTTGTAACCTGGCTAAAAGCATGTAATAATGGTTCACACCATTAAAGCGGCCACTTAGTTTATCTCAATAAAACTTAACTTTTTTACTATTATTGCACTTGCTTCATTTCTACCTTTCCGAGTCACATCTACGACTCGCTAAATGGTAAGTTCGGAGTCCAGCTTGTCCCACAGGGCTGCTCCCACAACTTACTAAGCTCAAAAGACGGGTTTGGAGTTCAACACTTGGTTCGATGCCGCTTTAGCCGCTTGCAACAAGCAAGTGCAGAGCAGCTCACCATTCGGAATTGCTCCTGCAACTCGTTAACCCCCTCAAACGACAAGTTCGAAGTCCAACGCTTGGTTCGATGCCACTTTTGCTACTTGCGAACGAGCGAGTACGAAGCAGCTCACCATTCGAAATTGCTCTCACAACTGTTGAAACTCTTCTCAACAACAAGTTCGAAGCTCAACTCTCCCCTAGAGTTGCTCCTCAAACTTGTCTCCCAAACGGCTCTCTCCTAGAGCCCGGTGAAGCTCTTCGCTTCGCTTGCCTCCCGAGCGGACCCCTTCTTAACGAGTTCAGTGCTAAAACTTTCTCCTAGAATGCTCCTCAAACTTGTCTCCTAAACGGCTCTCTCCTAGAGCCTAGTGATGCTCTTCGCTCCGCTCGCTTCCAGAGCGGACCTTTTCTCAACGAGTTCGGAGCACAACTCTCCCTTAGAATTGCTCCTCAAACTTGTCTCCCAAACGGCTCTCTCCTAGAGCCTGACTATGCTCCTCCCGCTCACCTCCTGAGCGGCCTTCTTCTCATCGAGTTCGGTGCTCAACTCTCCCCTAGAGTTGCTCCTCAAACTCGCCTCCCGAGCGGCCTTCTCCTGAAAGAGTTCAGAGCCTAACTTAACTTGTCTAGAGATGCTCCCTAAACTTGCTTCCAAGAGCGGATCCCCCTTAGAGTCATACAAAACTCTTCTTAACTTTATGAAGGCGAAGATGTTGCGGGACTATTTTGGCCATGAAGAAGGATAATTCTTCAACCGACTCCTGAAGAAAACTTATAAATCTTCGAGTTAGCTTCGAATAAGGGGTCACACACCCCAATCCGACCTCCGTAGCACTGGGAACGTCGGTTACAATACAGCTGCGCCAAAGCTTCCTGGACTTTTGCAACGTGTGCCGAGCACTCTTTGCCACCTATGTCCAAATGCGAGAAAAAGCTCTCCTGAACTTCGACAACGTGTGTCGAGCACTCTTGCCACCGACGTCCAAATGCAAGAAAAAGCTCTCCAGGACTTCGGCAACGTGTGCCGAGCACTCTTGCCACCGACGTTCAAATGCGAGAAAAAAGCTCTCCTGGATTTCGGCAACGTGTGCCAAGCACTCTTGCCACCGACGTCCAAATGCGAGAAAAAGCTCTCCTAGACTTCGACAACGTGTGCCGAGCACTCTTGCCACCAACGTCCAAATGCGAGAAAAAACACTCCTGGACTTCGGCAACAAGTCCCAAGCACTCTTGCCACCGAAGCCAAATTGGAGAAAACTCTGCATCAAGATCCGCACTCAAATCAAGATCAACGGTTGTGATTAAAAGCAAAAGGAGAGAGTCAACAGTCAAACGTTGACCAAGTCAACGGTCAATTATTGGCCGCCACGTGTCAGGCCGCCGAAGCCCTCTCCTGGTTCGGAAATGCAACCCGAGCGCTCTTGCCACCGACCATGAAACGAGAGAAAAATTTATCTAAAAAGACAACGATCAACATTGACGGAGTCAACGGTCAACCATTGACTGCCACGTGTCAAGCCACCGAAGTCTCTCCTGGTTCGAAAATGCAACCCGAACACTCTTGCCACCGACCCTCAAATTGGAGAAAAATTTGGCCTCAAAATTCCAGCTTGATCACGATCAACGGCTCAGATATGCACAACAAACAAAAAGCAAAAAAAGAAACAAGGAGAAAAGCAAGAGGGTTAACGGGTCGGGTTCGGACCCGTTAGAGACCCCAACCCGAAACCCTATATGTTTCTTCTTCCTTACACTTTGGCGCCAAAAAAAACCCAACAACAGCCCCTACTTCGGAGCTCTCATCATCCTCAAGCTCGACCCATGGCCGAGCTCCACTTATCAAACTCCTTCGTCGAGCTCAACCTCGACACCACCGCCATCGAGCACCGCCGAGCTCGCCTCCACGTCGAGGAGACCCCTTCATTGTCTACAAACTCCCCATCACAAGCTCCGACGTCGGCCTCCACCTTCGCCGAGCTCCACTGGCGACGGGAGCGTGAAGGTCGGCAACGTCGCCGAGCATTCGTGGCACCGAAGTCCAAATGAGAGAAAAAAGCTCCCATCATCTCCGAGCACTGAGCGCCGAACCCGTCGTCGAGCTCTCCCCATGCCGAGCTCGACCCCTCCTCACCTCCAAGCTCAAGCTCTCCCACTTTTGCCGAACTCCACTTCGCAAGCACCGACCTCCAAGCTCAAGCCATCTCTTCACCGAGCTCTTCCATGGTCGAAGCACGAGCTCTCCCACCTTCGCCGAGCTCCAGCGGCCTCCTTCGTCAACTTCGCCGGACTCCAAGCTCGCTGCCTTCGAGTTCGAGAACTCCCTTTCCGAGCTTGAGGACTCAGTCGCCGAGCTCCGACGTCGGCCTCCACCTTCGCCGAGCTCCACTGGCGACGGGAGCGTGAAGATCGGCAGTGTCGCCGAGCATTCGTGGCACCGGAGCCCAAATAAGAGAAAAAAGCTCCCATTGTCTCCGAGCACTGAGCTTCGAACCCATCAATCACCTCCACTGGCGTCGAGCTCTCCATTCCGAACTCCAATCGCCGCCTCGATCCGAGCATTCGTGGCACCGGAGCCCAAATGAAAGAAAAAGCTCCATTCCTCGTCGAGCTCTAGCGGCGAACCCAACGACTTCCACGAGCTCCAAGCTTCCCACTGTCGACCTCCACCTCTAGTCGCAGAGCTCCATCTACTTCGCCAACTCGACAACAAATGCCGAGGACCTCCATAGTCGAGCTGTTCTCCCCTTTCGAGCTTCCTCGTCGAAGCTCCGCCGAAGCTCCGAGCTCCACCCCCTAAGCTCCGTCGAAGCTCGAGCTTCTCCCATGGCTCCATCGAGCTCTCCCCATTGCAAGCTCCGACATCGAGCTCGAGCTCCTCTCCTCGCCGCCATACACCGACTCGCCAAGCTCGATTCACTGAGCTCCTCTCCTCGAGCTCCAGTACGCCCTGGGAAAGGGAGATGGAGGCGGTGGCGTGGTCGAAGGCATTCGGTCGAAGACGAAGAAGAGAAGAAGTCCAGGAGAAGAAGAAAGAAAAAATAATATATATATATATATATGGGGGTCGGGCATTGACCAAGTCAACGTGTGCCGACAACTCGTGCCACCGACGTCAAAATGAGGGGGAAATGGCCTCCTCACGATGCGCGCTCGATTTATCGTGATCAACGCACAGGATCGCGCCACATCATCAGGTATTTATCTTTCTATTTATTTATTTAATTATTTGAATTAATTATTTTATTAATCCCAAAAAAAATTAATTAAAAATTCTTAAAATAATTATTAATTCGGAAAATAATTTTAAATTCTGAAAATAATAATTATTAAATCAGAATAATTAATTAAAATTTTTGATAATTAATTATTTAAATTCGGAAATTGAATAAAAAATTCAAAAAAAAGATTAGAAATTGGGAAAAAATCTGAAAAAATGGAAAAATCACAAAAATACAGGAAAATCTGAGAATATTTGTGGGCATTTTACAAACTCAAAATAATACCGTTACACTTCGAGCAAGATCCAAACTCCCTTTAGAACTCCGATAAAATCCTGTACGCCATTAGGCCAACAAAACTACTCCTCAAAGACTGTAAAAACTCAGTCTCCAAGAGTGGGGAGCTCGTGATATGGCTAAAAATAGGATTAAATCGGAACCGTTCAAATCGAACACGAATCTTAAAGTTCTCAAGGGTAAAACGGTAATTTCACCCACAAACGGGTCTGAAATGGGAGCTGGGTCTTTCTTCAAAGCCCAATAACCTATAAACGGATCTGTCCTACTAGGTACGGGTTCCAACCCATTACAAACCAGTTCAGAAGGATTCAGATTCGTAATTATCCCTAAGAGGTGGTTTTAACCACTTCTATCCTTCCACACCGGGAAGTAGAGATTTATCCTTATCTCAAAATGGGCCCTTAAGGCGACTATAAATATCCCTCTCCCCCCACCATAACAGGGTAATCAATCTTTTTCTACATAAAGCACTTTCATAATCTTCCTGATTACTAACAAGAGCGTCAGAGGATTCGTCGTCGGGATCCATCTCGGTGTATCAAATTTTTTTGCAGGTCAACGACAGCGGCAAGAAATCAGTCAAACGCCGGTGAAAGTCAACAGGTTTGCTTTATTCGTTTCTCCAAGAATCCACAAATTCATCTGTTTGCTCCCACACCAAAATTAGCAACAACACTCAGTATCATTTTTTTGCAGTAATTAGTAGCGTAGGTCAACTTGGAACACTATTAGTATATAAGCAAAGAAGGATTCAAAAACATACTATTAACTCCTAGTCCTACAAAATAAAATTTGAGTAGTTGGGCATTTCTTCTTCATTAATTTAAAATGTGCGCACAAATGCTAGGGCATTCCCTGTAAGCAATGTGTTGTGCTGTCTCTAGGTGCTTCGAAAAATGTGCAAGAGGAGTCACACCGGTGCCTGGTGCAGTGAAAATTGGACAAGGATTCATGCACTAATCTGGGCGTGTGCGGGTAAAGAAGCTAGTCCAAGATAGTAGGCTTAGGTTAGCGTCTTGAAATATAGAAACATTAATGAGAAAATGCATAGAACTAGTAAATACCATGATTAGAATAAATATTAATATAGCTTGCTTATAAGAAACAAAATGGGTAGGGGAGAAAGCTAAAGAGATAGATGATTTTAAATTATATTATACCAGTAAAATTAGAAATAGAAATGAAGTATGAATTTTAGTAGATAAAAAAATTCAAGGAAGATGTAGTAGGTGTTAAAAGGAAAGAAGATAGAATAATACAAATTAAGCTTTTATTAGGGAAAAACATAATTAATATCATTAGTGCATATACACCCAAGTAGGATTAGATAAATAAATTAAAAATAAATTTTGGAAAGATGTGGATGAGATAATTCAAGGAGTACCCTTTGGTGAGAAGTTATTTATAGGATGATATTTCAATGGACATATAGGATAAGAGAATATAGAATATGAGATGGTGCATGGAGGACATGAATTTGGACATAAAAACGATGGTGGAGACTCTTGGATTTTGCGGAGTCGTATGATCTTATACCAGCAAATACTTATTTTAGGAAAATGGATAACATTTGATAACCTTTAAAAGTATGGCAAATAGGAGCCAAATTGACTTTTTTATTATTAAGAAGGTGGATTGCTTGACATGTAAAGATTATAAAGTTATACCACATGAGTATTTAACCTCAAAACATAGATTAATGATGTTGGATATTAAGATCGGAAAACACATATCACTTATGTGTGAGGAGGAGACTAGGGACCCAATAACTAGGCGGTGGAATTTGAAGAAAGAGTAACTAAAGGTTTAAAGATAAAGTCCTTAAGGCAATATGGAATTGGGAATGAGAGACAAATATGATGTGCACTAAAAGGACTACGTGCATAAGAAAAATCTCAAAGGTGGTACTTAAAAATTTTTAAGGCAGAGAGGGCTGCAAACTAAAGAAACATAGTGGTGACAAGAAAAAAATCCAAAATATTGTAAGAAAAAAAAGACCAACCTTCAAAATATGGTAAAAGAGTAGAAATAAGAAGGATTTGGTGAGATATAAGACCATTAGAAAAGAAGTTAAGAAAGCAGGAAGAGAAGTGAAAGGAAAAGCTTACGATAATTTGTACACAAAAATAGGAACGAACAGAGAAAATAACATCTATAAGCTTGCTAAACTAAGGGATAGGAAAACAAAATATTTGGATAGATTAGATGTATTAAGAGCGAGAATTCAAGAGTCTTAGTAAAAGGTGAGGAAATTAAGAAAAGATTGTGAAGTTACTCTGAGAAACTATTAAACGAAAAGGTTGTGGGCAACTTAAAAATAGAAGAATCGAGGGAGAGTCGAGAGCATATAATTTTCCGTAGAATTAGGATATCAAAGGTTCAAAATGCCCTAGAAATAATGAAAATATAAATAGTTTTAGGACCGGATGGTATACTCATTGAAGTTTAGAAGTATCTTGGGGATGTAGGAATGGGTTGGCTAAAAAGATTGTTTAATGAGATTTTGAGGACCAAGAAGATGCTCAATGAATGGAAGAAGAGTATTTTAGCACCTATATATAATATATAAAGGAGATATACAAAATTGCTCCAACTACCGAGGGATTAAACTAATGAGCCATACGAAGAAACTTAGGGAGAGAATGATCAAACATAGACCAAGTGATGAGGACATCAGTTCAAGACGATTCGAGCGTTTCTATCAGTACAGACAACGTCTAGGACAGCTGCTTCATTAGCTTAGGATTTTATTTCAATACTGTATTTATTTTTGGCAGTTAAAGCCGTATGTAATCTTTCTTTTATGCATTAGAATATTTTTGAGTTTTTTAGAATATTTTGAGATTTGTATTAAGATTTGTTTTGAGCCTATTTATAGGCCTTGAGATTAATGAGAAGTCATGCCATTATTGATTAAAAATTATTGTGTTGAAGTTTTGCTCTTCATCTCTATCTTTGTGTGATACAATTGAGAATTAATTTTATGGTTTGTGATAAACTCTAAAACTATCCTACATCCCCAAATCAATTAAACCCAACCCCTCATCCCCAAATCCAAAACCCTAATCCCTCTTCATCTTCTTCCTCTCCCTCCATCGATTCCCGAAACCCTCCCGAACTCCTCGCCGCCCTCGCCGCCTACCACCCGCACCATCACCACCACCCCTCATCCTCTTCCATCTTCGCTGCCTTTTCCCCACCACCCGACCAACTCCCTCAGTCCCTACACCAACCCCAAACCTCCCTCCTTTCCACCCCGATGCCGACACCACACCCCGTCACCGTCGATGCCATCGCAGGCCAACAACGTATCCCCCCCCCCGCCGCGCAGGCAACCACCCCAACATCGACCCCCCCTTCTCCTTCCCTCGAGCGCACAACAGGTAGGTCAAATCAGATCTGATTTGATTTATTCTACTTTTGGTTGGATAGCTTTAGTGATTGGTGTTTGGAGGAAGGGATTAGATCTCTGTGTGAGAAGCAGAATACGTGGTACCACATTCTTCGAACCTTGGTATACTCTTTCAATTTCTCAAATATTTGTGTTATACTGCTTTATCATCTATATTATATTATTTAATTTAACTGTCGACTATAAATATTGAGATCGAGTGTTCTACTTGCCTAATTAGAGTACGAATCAATATTACATCTTTTACTTGCTAAGAACGCTTAGGGATATAATTATTGATTGCTAGAAGTGAATTATTAATTGGGCTTGTTAAACTTAATTCAATTCTTGAAAATCCATCAAACCGATTAACTGTTTAAAATTCTAACTTTGTCTGCACTACATGTTGGTAAAATTAATCCTTTAAGATTCTTGAAAATTCTCTACTTCGGGTTAGTTTTACATTATTTTGGTATCAGAGCGAAGGTTTTTAAAACCCTAGTTCTTGCATCATTTAGACATCAATTTTTGCATTCATTGAGGATCGTGTAGTTTTTTATTTTTCTTTCTTTATTTTAGATCATTTCAGATTCATTAATTTAAAATATAAAAAAACTAGCACACACACGATCTCTAATTTTCCACTTTTGGTGAATGCGTCTTCGAATCACCATCCCAGATCCTGAAGAGCCTTTCTTATCCCTTCCAAATCATCCAATTAGGAACCTTAGACCTCCCCGACTTGAAATGGACAACTCTGATATTTCCGCTATCCTAGCTGCCATTCAAGCAACTCTTGCCAATATCAATCAGAGACTTGAGAAAGGGAAATTAAATCAAACTGTTGCCCCTGAACTTCATGCTAATCGTCAGATCCCTCAAGAGAATGTTCTGACGATCGACGTCAAAAACGTGACCCTCACGAACAATATAAGAAGAACGTTAAGGCTGACGTTTCCCATTTTGAAGGGCACATGGAACCCCAAGCTTATCTAGATTGGATCTGTGCGATGGACCACTACTGTGTGTTTGACATGAGCGAAGCCCTGAAAATTAACTGGAAAAACTCAACAACACTGGACCAATCTTGAACATGCCGCAGAGGCCGAGGTCTGGCACCCATAGTCACTTGGGAAGCCATAAAGAGAAGCTCACTGAGAGATATGTACTGTTATCGTTCCACACCCGATTGCTAGATTCGTGGAACCAACTTTATCAAGAAAGTAAATCCACACAAGAATATGTTGATTAGTTTGATGACTTTCTTATTCGGTGCAATGCTTTAGGTCAAGAGAGTGAAGAACAAACTCTCTAGGTTCAGAGCTGGACTACGAGTCGGCCTTAGGAACGAGCTAATTCATAGAAATGTGGACTCGGTAGCGGCAGCCTATGCCCTTGTCCTCGATATGAATTTCCTTAAAGCTAGTTCTCATTCTAAGTCCAGCGATTCGAGAGATCATTCCTCTAGAATGACCTCTACTGATCTGTCTAGGCCTAAGCCTCCCTTTCAGCACCCCAACAAATCTTACCCCAGCAAACCTAATTCAAATTTCAATTCACATAGAGATGAACATAGGGGTAAGAACACTGAAAGAGACAACTCTAAGATTGACCCTCTCACTAAGTGCTATAAATGTAAGGGATACGGTCATGTTGCTAGCAACTGTCCCAGCCCTAGTAGGATCAATATAGTAGAGGGTACCGCTGTCATCGCTAATGATTCTGACAATGAGTTTTCCTATGAGCCTATTGAAGGCGATGACTTCGGTGAAGAAGAGGATGACCAGTATCTCCACTGCATTCGGTCTATCCAATTCCCCCACTTGAATGTAGTCAGATGTACTTTATCCCAGCCAAAAGAAGAAGATGACTGGATGCGCACTACTATATTTTTACGACTATAGGTGGCAAAAACTGCAAGATGATTGTTAACAGTAGGAGCTGCGTCAACGTTGTCTCTTCTATGGTCTTAGCTAAGACCGAATTTAAGGTTGAACCCCATCCATGCCCATACAAAGAATCTTGGATTGATGCGACAGCCCTCCAAGTAACACATCGATGTTTGGTCCCTGTGGACTTCAAAGCTTACAAAGAGAAAATTTGGTGTGATGTGCTCAAAATGGATGTATGTCAAGTCATTTTAAGGAGACCTTGTTTATACGATCACGATGTGACCACATATGGTTGATCCAACCAATGTGTGTTCCAGCACGAA
This sequence comes from Hemerocallis citrina, assembly GCA_017893485.1. Lineage (NCBI taxonomy): Eukaryota > Viridiplantae > Streptophyta > Magnoliopsida > Asparagales > Asphodelaceae > Hemerocallis > Hemerocallis citrina. The sequence continues at coordinate 38,011,030 of CM030362.1, forward strand.
GGACTAAAAATAAAGCTCATACCCGTGAGACCACGAACTGGTCCGGCTAAAACAACACCGGCTCCCTCGAGAAAGGGCAAGGAAGTAATGTATATGGGTGAAAAGGAATTCACGAAAGAAATTGACAAAAAGGATACCATTCTTCTACTCACAACGAGAGAAGTCCCTAAAGATCCTAAATCATTCATCCCGCCTCAAGTTACTCTTGTCCTACAGGAATTTGCAGATGTGTTTCCTGCTGACATCTCCAAACAGTTGCCCCCACTGCGTGACATCCATCACGATATTGATCTGGTTCGGAGAGCGAGTCTTCCTACTTGCCACATTATCGAATGAATCCGACAGAGCATGATGAGTTGAAAGGGCAAGTTGATGAGTTATTGGCAAAGGGCTTCATCCGAGAAAGTTTAAGTCCTTGCGTTGTTCCTGCTCTATTGACGCCAAAAAAAAATGGAACCTGGCGTATGTGTGTGGACAGTCGTGCCATAAACAAGATCACTGTGAAATACCGTTTACCCATTTCTCGTTTGGATGACATGTTGGACATGATGTCTGGTGCCACAATCTTTTCCAAGATTGATCTTAAAAGTAGCTACCACCAAATATGTGTTCATCCTGGTGATGAATGGAAGACCACTTTCAAGACGAATGATGGCCTGTACGAATGGATGGTCATATCATTTGGAATGAAAAATGGCCCGAGTACGTTTATGAGAATTATGAGGCAAGTACTCTGTCTCTTTATGGGAAGTTTCTTGTGGTGTACTTTGATGATATTCTCATTTACAGCCGATCCATTGGGCAACATCTTGACCATTTGAGACAGGTCTGCGGTGTTTTGAGGAAGGAACAGCTTTACTCTAATCCTACCAAATGTACATTCCTCTCCGATCAGACTATCTGTCTGGGATTTATTGTTTCTGCCCGAGTATCCACTAACCCAGAAAAGATACGAGCTATTAGCCTAAGCCCCACAATATTCGTGATGTGCGGAGTTTTCATGGTCTTGTCATCTTCTATCGTCGGTTTGTGCAAGGATTTAGCACAATTATGGCTCCGATAACCGACTGTTTGAAGAAAGGTGAATTTGTCTGGTCGAAAGAAGCTACGAAAGCCTTCGAAAAGATCAAGAAGAGAATGACTCAGACATCTGTCATGAGGTTGCCTAATTTTACTAAAGTCTTCGAAGTAACATGCGATGCTTCTGGTATTGGTATAGGTGGAGTCAGTGTTCTAAATGGCGTCTGCCTCGGACGCCTAGGCGGCGCCTAGGCGCTCAGACGGAGGAGAACGAACCGCCTTTGCATTAGTCGGTGGTCTAGGCGGTTAAAGGCGATTAAGCGGCCGTCTTGTTCAGTAGGCGTCCGTGGCGCTGATCAGGCGTCCTCCTGATGTCCAACGCTCATGCGTTTTCTATTTTTTAAAATTTTAAATACTATAAAATAACACAAAAAAAGAGAACTACTATTAATCTATTAATCTGTTATATAATATGTATGGATCTTTAATAGTAGTGAAATTGTTTTTACTTTTTTTTTGTATTATTGGTGATGGATTGCACATATTACACCTATTACACAATAAAATAGCACATGTTACACATATTACACGTATTGGCATATTGCACATATTACAATTGGACAATTATTTTTTTTAATTGCACGAGAAAGTTTTTTTATGCATAAACACTCTTTAATTACACAAATTACACAAGAATATGATGAATATTTGCAATTGGATTACATGATTATACTTACGATTAAAGAATAGGGCCTGAAATTAACTAAATCGGTAAAATAAATTCAACCGACTAGGTGTTGCCTAGGCGCCGCCTAGGCACCCCTTGACCGAACCGCCACCGCCTAACGCCGTTTACAACCTTGGATGGAGTCCTCAGTCAAGAGAGTCATCCTGTTGCTTATTTCAGTGAAAAGCTGAACGAAGCAAAACAAAAATACTCCACTTATGACGAGGAGTTCTATGCGGTAATTCAGTCACTTCGCTATTGGCGACATTATCTCCTGCCGCAAGAATTCGTCATTTTCTCAGACCATGAGGCCTTAAGATTCCTCAATTCTCAACAAAAGTTGAATCCGAAATATGCTAGATGGGTAAAGTTCCTACAAGAATATTCATATACCATTAGGCACACAAGGGATTGATAATAAGGCCACAGATACGCTCAGTCGTTGTCACACGATCTTATCTACACTGCGCACCGAAATTATTGGTTTTGAGATATTAAAAGATGAGTATGCCTCCTACCCAAATTTTCACGATATCTACACCTCTTTGAAGGATGGCATCACTCGAGTGATAGATGATTATCTCTTCTATCGCTCCAAACTGTACATTCCTGGTACATCATTATGAGAGTACTTGTTTGGGAATTGCACGCTGGTGATCTTGTTGAACACTTTGGGCATAGCAAGACCATTGATACTGTGGAACATAGGTTTTACTGACTGAAGCTAAAGAGATATGTTGCGAGACTTGTTAACAGATGTCATACTTATCAACTCGCCAAGCAACAAAAACAGAACACAGCCTATATACTCCATACCTGTTCTCAGTCGCCCTTGGGAAGATGTGAGTATGGATTTCGTGTTAGGCTTACTGAAAACACAAAGAAACACGACTCCATTCTTGTCGTCGTGGACTGTTTTTTTAAATGGCCCACTTCCTCCCGTGCTCGAAAACTTTCAATGCATCCCATGTGGCTCAGATCTTCTTTGATAATATTGTGAAGCTACATGGGTTGTCAAAAACCATTGTGTCTGATAGGGATGTGAAAATCACGAGTTATTTCTAAAAGACCCTATGGCACAAAATGGGTACGAAAATGAAGTTCTCTTCAGCATTCCACCCACAGACTGATGGACAGACTGAGGTCGTCAATCAGAGTCTTAGCAATCTCTTGTGTACTCTAATGGGAGAGAACTTAGGAACGTGGGATTTAAAATTAACGGTTGCTGAATTTGCTTATAACACATCTAGGAATAGAACCACTGGCATGAGTCCACACGAAGTTGTACATGGTTATTGTCCTAGGAAGCCCATAGATTTTGTCCTCATGTTAGAACATCAGCGAGTCTCAGAGTCTGCAGCTGCATTTGCATCCCGCATTCATGACTTGCATAGAGAAATTTCCAAAAAAATTAATGAGAATAATTTTAACTACAAGTTAAGAGTTGATATTAGAAGGAAATTTAAAACTTTTAATGTGGGTGACGAAGTGATGATTCGGATTCGTCCAGAACGGTTTCAAGCTGGATCAGTTAAGATGTTGAATGCATGTGCTGCAGGTCCATTTAAAATTTTTCATAAAATCAATGATAATGCCTATGTCGTTGACCTTCCTAAAGGTTTTGGCATAAGATTTTCAATATTGAGGATATAGTACCCTATGAAGGGCCAGAATTTAACCCTAGAAATCCTCTTATAGATGAGCCTACCCTGCAGCCTAATGGTGAGATTCCCACATTACCCCCACTACCTGATACTAACCAATCGACAGACGAATAGGATAATATTTTAGATGATCAGATAATCTCTACTAGAGATTGTGGTAATCATAGTGTTGCTGCTGATTTTGGTGTGGGAGCAAACAGATAGAATTTGTGGATTCTTGAGAAAACGAACAAGGCAAACCTGTTAACCTGTTGACCTTCACCAATGTGTTGACTTGGTCTCTTGCCGCTGCTGCGAACCTGCAAAAAGTGCGAGACACCAGGATGGATCCCGGCGACGCACCCTCCGACGCTCTTGTCAGTAATCTGAATGATTATGCAAGAACTTAAACTGAAAAAATATTGATTACCTATTAATGATGGTGGATGAGGGGTATTTATAGTCACCTTAGGGATCCGTTTCAAGATATGAATATATGCTTACTTCCCAGTGTGAATGGATACAAGCGGTTAAGATCACTTCTTAGGGATAATTATGAATATGAATTCTTCTTTATCCTTCTGAACTGGGTTGTAACGGGTTGGGGCCCGTACCCAGTAAGGCAGATCTGTTTATGGGTTATTGGGCTTTAAATAAAAGACCCAGTTCCCATTTCAGACCCATTTGTAGGTGAAATTACCGTTTTACCCCTGAGCTTTAAGATTCGTGTCCGATTTGAACGGTCCCGATTTAATCCCATTTTTAGCCATATCACGAGCCCCTTACTCCTGGAGACTGAGTTCTACAGTCTTTGAGGAGTAGTTTTGTTGTTCTAATGGTGTACGGAATTTTATTGGTGTTCTTAAGGGAGTTCGGATCTTGCTCGGGGTGTAATGGTGTTATTCTGGACTTGTAAAATGCCCAAAAATATTCACAGAATTTTCTGGATTTTTTGTGATTTTTCCAGATTTTTCTAAATTTTTTTCTCATTTTTTTGAATTTTTTATTCATTTTCCGAATTAAATAATTAATTATCGAAAATATTAATTAATTATTCTAATTAAATAATTATATGTTTCAGAATTTTTAAATAATTTTTCTGAATTAATAATTTTTTTAGAATTTTTAATTAATTTTTTTCGATTTTTAAATATTTTTTCGGATTTATTTAAATAATTAAAACAAATAAATTAATTAATTAAATATTACCTGGCCACGTGGCGCGTTTCTGAGCGTCGATCATGATCAGATGTGTGCGCATCGCAAAGCAGATCACGTTCTGGACACGTGGCACGTTTCTGCGTCGATCGTGTCGTGACGCGAATTTTGAGAAGATCGGACGGATTGTATAGGTCGGCAGGTTTTTTCTCCAATTTCATGGTCGGTACGCCGGCACCTCGGCACCCGTCCTCGGATCTGCCCGACCCATGGATATGACGCCACGTGGCATTTTTCTTTTTTCTTTTTCTTTCCTTTCCTTTCTCCCGCCTCTGTTCTTTCTTTCCACTGCTTTCTCCTTCTGCTTCGTCCTGTTTCTTTCTTGTCTTCCGAGAGGAGTTTGGCGAAGCTGGAGAAGCTCGACTGCCGTGGGGTGGGCGAGCGTGGCGAACGAACTTCGAAGCTCGTTGAGAGGGCTCGGCAAGGCTTGGAGGTGAAGGAACTCGACGACAGTGGAGTGGGGCTCGATAGAGCTCTTTCGGGGAGGCTCGGCGAGGGTGGCGAGCTCAGTGAAGGAGAGATGGAGATGCTCTTGGAGCGATGGTGATGGCGGTTGGCGAGGCTTTGAAGCTCGTCGATGGAGGGGGAGCTCGGAGACGACGAGTTTGGGCGAACGTCCGAAGCGGACATGGCGGTGTGAGGTCGAGCTTGGGTTTGTCGAGAGCAGCTCAAGCTCGACGGAGGCTGACGAAGAGGTGGCTCGAGCGTGGAGGTCGGCGAGGTTGGGCGAACTCGGCGTTGGAAACTCGAGCTCGACGGAGCTCGATGCCATGGCGACGCTCGGCGAAGAAGTAGGAGTTCTGAGCTTCGGTGTAGCTCTTCGGTGACTCGTCGAGGATGAGAGCTGGGTTCGACGCCAGCTTGGAGGTGGGTTCGAGCTCGACGAGATGGAGTTTGGCCGTGTGGAGCTCGACGCTTCGGAACTCGACGAAGGGGACGTCGGAGCTCGAGCTCGGATGCCGTGAGGGGTCTCCTCGACATTGGAGATGAGCTCGCGAAGGTGACTGGGAGTTCGGAGCTCCGAGCTTCGGAATATGGCTAGCTTCGGACGAAGCTATTGACGAGGAAGAAGAAGCCTGTGATGGGTTTTGCTCCTGTGCTGTGGAGCTCGGTGAGGAAGTAGAGTTTTGGGTTTTTGCTCTTGTTTGGTTTTGGCGGGAACCGTGGTGAAGAAGAAGAAGAAGGGAGAGGGTCGGATCGTGGGTAACGGATCCGAACCCGACCCGTTAGCCTCCTTTTCTCTCTCCTTCTTTATCTGTTTGCTTGTTCGGCGAATCCGAGCATGGATTTTGAGGTGCATTTTTTGCCACTTTGCAGTTCGGTAGGTCGGTAGCTCGAATTTCAGATCCGAGCTACGTGGATCAATCTGGACGGTTGATCACGATCATGGCACGAATCACGAGACAGGAGGCTCAGATTTCGAAAAAACGTTATCTTGTCGTTTTGTGGAGACGTGGCGCGATCTGAGCCGTTCATGTTCTAGCACGTTTTTTGACATGATCCAACGGTTGAGGTAGTTCGGCGTCATTTTTCTTCAAATGTGAGGGTCGGTACCACGTCACTTCGGCCCGATGACTCGGTAGCTCGTCCTCTGCCCATAGTAGCTCGGTAGCTCGGCTATGGTGGAGCTCAACGAGGTGAGCTCGACGACGGAGGAGGGGTCGGAGCTCGACGAGGAAGGGGGTCGGCATATTGGAGAGGTGAAGAGATCCGAAGCTTGGTGTCGGATCCGCTTTCCCGGTGCTACGGTGGTCCGATCGGGGCGTGTGACCCCTCGTTTCGAAGCTAACTCGAAGATCTACAACTTCTCTTCAGAAATGGGTTGAAGAATCACCCTTCTTCATGGTCAAAACACTCCTCAACTTTGACGAAGGGGTCGGAGCTCGACGAGGCAGGGGGTCGGAGCTCAACGTCGGCATCTTGGAGCTCGGCCAGGTGAGAGGGGGTCGAGCTCGGTGATGTGCTGTTTGGTTTTGGCGCCAAATCGAAGAAGAGGAGCTCCACTCCTAGGAGCGAAGAAGATGGGCTAGGAAGATCCTCGTAAAAGCCATGGGAAGATCCATTCTTGGGGGTGAGCGCAGCGAAGAGCTTGGCTCTAGGAGAGAGCCATTTGGGAGACGAGTTTGAGGAGGAACTCTAGGGGAGAGTTGTGCTCCGAACTCGTTGAGAAGGGGTCCGCTTTGGAGGCGAGCGGAGTGAAGAGCTCAGCTCTAGGAAAGAGCCATTTGGGAGACGAGTTTGAGGAGGAACTCTAGAGAGGAGTTGTGCTCCGAACTCGTTGAGAAGAGGTCCGCTTTGGAGGCGAGTGGAGTGAAGAGCTCGGCTTTAGGAGAGAGCCATTTGGGAGACGAGTTTGAGGAGGAACTCTAGGGGAGAGTTGTGCTCCGAACTCGTTGAGAAGAGGTCCGCCTTGGAGGTGAGCGGAGCGAAGAACTTGACTCTAAGAGAGAGCCATTTGGGAAACGAGTTTGAGGAGGAACTCTAGGAGAGAGTTGTGCTCCGAACTCGTTGAGAAGAGGTCCGCTTTGGAGACGAGCGGAGTGAAGAGCTCGGCTCTAGGAGAGAGCCATCTGGAAGACGAGTTTGAGGAGGAACTCTAGGGGAGAGTTGCGCTCCGAACTCGTTGAGAAGAGGTCCGCTTTGGAGGCGAGCGGAGTGAAGAGCTCGGCTCTAGGAGAGAGCCATTTGGGAGACGAGTTTGAGGAGCAACTCTAGGAGAGAGTTGTGCTCCGAACTCGTTGAGAAGAAGTCCGCCTGGGAGGTGAGCGGAGCGAAGCACTTGACTCTAGGAGAGAGCCATTTGGGAGACGAGTTTGAGGAGGAACTCTAGGAGAGAGTTGTGCTCCGAACTCGTTGAGAAGAGGTCCGCTTTGGAGGTGAGCGGAGTGAAGAGCTCGGCTCTAGGAGAGAGCCATTTGTGAGATGAGTTTGAGGAGCAACTCTAAGGGAGAGCTTTAGCTCCGAACTCGCTGTTTAAGTGAGAGAATCAACGGTTATGAAAGCAGTTTCGAATGGCGAACCACTTCTTACCCGCTTATGAGCCAGTAATTTGAAGCGGAATCGAGCCAAGTGTTGGACTCCGAACTCGTTGTTAGAGAGGGTTAACGAGGTGTATATGAGCGAGTAATTTGTGAAGGCGGTGATGGTAGCTTGGAGATGGAGGATGACAGGGATTGTGAAGGCAGTGACTCTTAGCTGGCTCATGAGTAGGTGGCCTCTGGTCGTTATTTGGGGCGATATTGAGGGCCCGTAAGACTGCCGCTTGGAAGTATTGAAGATCTGCCCTTGTGACTGGTGCCTCTCCAGCTTGGCGGTCCCTATGTGTGGCTCGGCTTACTGGAGAATGAGTTCTCCGCCGATGACGCTGAGGGGACTCTCTTCGCCTCCTCGGAGGAGGGGATCTTCTAGTCCTCGGTCTGCGGGGGGTCCGGACTCTTGAGGCCCCTGGGTGCTCAGGTTGATAGACTCCCCCAAGTGCTTGCCATCCAATCAGGCGAGTTCTGAGGTCGACCCCCTTTTGACAGTCGGCAATCACTTGACGAAGATCCTGCTCGGGAGGGCTTTGAGAAGCCATAGATTCAACTGAAGGTTTGGGACCCGCGACATGGTCATGAGGAGGATGTTGCTTCGAACGACTTCGACGGGAGCCCCCCTGGGCAGCCCCCTGAGACCCTGGAGGGGCCTGTTGAAGAGGAGCACCTTGAGCTGGAGGAGGGGGAGGAGGAAGAGAAGTGGTTCTTCGGCTGGAGACCGCTGCCTTCCCCTTCTGTTTTGGATGCATGGCTTGAAACTAGTCTCGCTAATGAAGTTAGGTCGAGTTGCTTTTTCGTTTCCCACAGAAGCGCCAATCTGTTGCTGCTGATTTTGGTGTGGGAGCAAACAGATAGAATTTGTGGATTCTTGAGAAAACGAACAAGGCAAACCTGTTAACATGTTGATCTTCATCAATGTGTTGACTTGGTCTCTTGCCGCTGCTGCGAACCTGCAAAAAGTGTGAGACCGGGATGGATCCCAGCGACGCACCCTCCGACGCTCTTGTCAGTAATCTGAATGATTAAGCAAAAACTTAAACTAGAAAAATATTGATTACCTCTTAATAATGGTGGATGGGGGGTATTTATAGTCACCTTAGGGATCCGCTTCAAGATATGAATATATTCCTACTTCCCGGTGCGAATGGATAGAAGCGGTTAAGATCACTTCTTAGGGATAATTATGAATATGAATTCTTCTTTATCCTTCTGAACTGGGTTGTAACGGGTTGGGGCCTGTACCCAGTAAGGCAGATCCGTTTATGGATTATTGGGCTTTGAATAAAAGACCCAGTTCCCATTTCAGACCCGTTTGTAGGTGAAATTACCGTTTTACCCCTGAGCTTTAAGATTCGTGTCTGATTTGAACGATCCCGATTTAATCCCATTTTTAGCCATATCACATAGGTATTTGGTAAGATGCAAAAACAAGCCGGAGTCGGAGAATACTGGGATAGACCGTGAAGAACTCCAGTGCTTGAATCTAGACCTTTTGGAGCACTATGATAGGAGGACTGGTTTTGACTCGACTAAGTCGAGCCCTCTCCCACCCGGAAAGAATGATGAGGACATCGGTTCAAAACGATTCGAGCGTTTCTATCAGCGCAGGCATCGTCTAGGATAGCTGCTTCATTAGCTTAGGATTTTATTTCAGTACCATATTTATTTTTGGCAATTATAGCCATAAATAATCTTTCTTTTATGCATTAGAATATTTTTGAGATTTTTAGAATATTTTGAGATTTGTATCAGGATTTGTTTTGAGCTTATTTATAGGCCTTGAGATTAATGAGAAGTCATGCCATTATTGATTAAAAATTATTGTGTTGAAGTTTTGCTCTTCATCTCTTTCTTTGTGATACAATTGAGAATTAATTTTAGGGCTTGTGATAAACTCTAAAACGACCCTACATCCCCAAATCAATTAAACCCAAACCCTAATCCCCAAATCCAAAACCCTAATCCATCTTCATCTTCTTCCTCTCCCTCCATCGATTCCCGAAACCCTCCTGAACTCTCCCCGCCGCCATCATCGCCTGCCACCCGCACCACCACCATCACCCCTCATCCTCTTCCATCTTCGCCGCCTTTTCCCCACCACCCGACCAACTCCCTCAGCCCCTACACCAACCCCAAACCTCCCTCCTTTCCACCCCGACGCCGACACCACACCCCATCACCGTCGATGCCATCGCGGGCCAACGATGTATTCCCCCTACAGGAAACCGCCCTAACATCAACCCCCCTTCTACTTCCCCGAGCGCACAGCGACAGGAGATCAAATCAAATCTGATATGATTTATTCTACTTTTGGTTGGATAGCTTTAATGATTGGTGTTTGGAGCAAGGGATTGGATCTCTGTGTGAGAAGCAGAACACGTGGTACCACATTCTTCGAACCTCGATATACTCTTTCCACTTAGTATTTGTGTTATACTACTTTAGCATCTCTATTATATTATTTAATTTAATTGTCGACCATAAATATTGAGATCAAGTTTTCTACTTGCCTAATTAGAGTACGAATCAATATTGCATCTTTTACTTGCTAAGAACGTTTAGGAATACAATAATTGATTGTTAGAACTGAATTATTAATTGGACTTGTTCAACTTAATTCAATTCTTGAAAATCCATCAAACCGATTAACTGTTTAAAATTCTAACTTTAATCCGCACTACATGTGGGTAAAATTAATCCTTTAAGATTCTTGGAAATCCTCTATTTAGGGTTAGTTTTACATCACTAAGACTAGAAATAATAATGTCAGATAATCAGTTTGGATTTATGCCTGTAATTTATGTACTGAAGAGCCTTATGAAAAAATATAGGAAGAATAAGAAAGATCTACATATGGTATTAATAGATCTAAAAAATATATGATAAAGTCCCTAGAGACATAGTTTGGTGGGTGTTATATAACAAAAGAGTAACTATTCGGTATATTGAGGTTATTAAGAATATGTATGAAGGGGCAGTGACCAAAATTAAAACAACCACCGGAGAGAGTATTGAATTCTTTAGTACAGGATTACTACACCAAGGCTCTGCTTTAAGCCCCTACCTCTTTGCTTTGGTTATGAATGAATTGACACGAGAAATACAAGATGAGATGCATTGGTGTATGTTTTTTGCAAATGGCATTGTCTTAGTGGACGAGACTAGTATGAATGAATGCTAAATTAGAATTGTAGGCGGGAATTTCGGAAACTAGAGGCTTTAGAATAAGCAGAACTAAAACAGAGTATATGAAAGTGTAATTTTAATGATATTCGAAACACACATTAGTGAAGTAGTGAAACTTAATGGTCAAGAGATACCTAAGAAAGGTCATTTTTGATATTTAGGCTTAACTATACAAAGAGATGGAAAGATTTATGAAGATGTTATATATAGGATCCAAGCAGGGTGACTTAAGTAGAGAAGCGTTAGTGGTATTTTGTGTAACAAACGTATACCTTTGAAGTTGAAGGAAAAAAATTGTAGGACGGCTGTTAAACCAGCAATGATATATAGAGCAAAGTGTCGGGAAACAAAGAAACATGGTCAAAAAATGAGTATAGTGAAGTTAAGGATACTAGCATAGATGTGTGGTAAAACCATGAAAGATAGAATTGGAAACGAGCATATATGAGAACATGGTAAAGGTAACTCTTATCCAAGATTAATTAAGAGAAAACCACCTCAGGTGTTTTGGACATGTCACACGTAGACCTAGTAGTACCCCCATTAGAAAGAGTGATTTGATAAGTACTGAGGGTAGAGTTAGGGGAGAGGAAGATCTAAACTTTCACAAAAATCATTGTTTTGCTTAATTCTACGAACCTCTGACTATTATCATGCAATCTTCAGAAAAACAAATAAATAGTTGAATAATCATGTAAATTTGTATAGTGATTCTCAAAGGATATGAGTCGTGACTGTATGATATGATGAATTGACTGGTTCATGTACAAAAGCAAATCAATACACGTAAAACACATAAAGAAACCAATTATACAAATTGAATACAAGAAAAAGAAAGCTTACGATGCAATTAACATGCAAGTGATTCCTAGGAGCTGGAGTCTTTGTCGTTCTATATAAATTTGAGAGAGAAATCGATCAATCATATTAACAGTGAGATGAAGTGTATCTGGAACTAGGTTGTACTCGTCAGAAACCTGAACATGAAAAATAACATTCTTTTCAACACAACTCATCTGAAAACAAAAACAAAGCAGCTAAACATTAAGCATCATCATTCAAAATGTACAGTTTATGAATGTATAATATTGAAAAAGGAAAAAAATAAAAAATTACAAAGGCACTTGACAGTGGCAATGGTCTTGGGAGGCAACTTGCTCTCTCAGATGAACATTAGTTGAAAGTGTGCTGCAGAGTCACACTTACCTTTCAGCTTTATGCCATCACACTTGAGTTCCATATTTTACAACAATTTTCCTATAGCCTATCCTTTTATAGTTTCATACTGTAAATTGCCTAAAGCCCTAATCTAAAATAGCTTAATGGGTTTTTTAAGTAAGTGCCGTATTTTCTGTCAGCCCTCTCACAATGTTCAGATTGTTGCCTATTTTGTAAGTGTTTCAGATATTCCCTTCTTTTATTTATTTGATCAAATAGGTTAATCATCGTTAATCCTAACCCAGCACAGGGAATTATTAGAATGCCTGAATCCTAAACTAATCACCTTAACCACCTGGCATCTACCTATACTAAACTAATCACCCTAACCACCTAGCAAATTCAGATCATAAAACATGGCTAATAAACAATTTTATTAGATAAATAATCTTAAAATACTGTATCCTCACCCCCCCCCCCCTCCCAACACACACACCAAGCGGGGTTGGCAGGTTTCCTACCTTGCAGATTACCATATCTTCATTTCCAAATCCCTGAATTCTCACAGTTTCATTGGCCACTAGAGTTTGTCACAAAAATGGTATATATCATCAATCTCTAGGAGAAGCCTCACTAAGTTATAATTTTTCTAATCATCTACAAGTATTAAGTATCATTCTGAAGATTCAGGGAAATTGGTCTTCTAATAAGCATGGAACAATTCATTTTAAAGCATGGAACAAAATGATATGCTCAGGACTAAACTAAAATGGGCAGAAAAATAATATAATGAATATCAAAATTTCAAGCTCTAAAATTATAAAGCCCTTCAATCACCATTCTGTGTGACAAAAAACAAAGATTACAACAGACCTCCACAAGCCAATCAATGAGAATTCCTCGCATGCTGTGAGTGATATCTCGCTGCACTGTTTCCATAAAGTTGGCAAGAGGTCGTCTGAGAAGCTGGAGAACAGAATAAGGAAAAAAGAAAGTCATGACCTGCAATTCTCGAATATCATGAGCAGAAAAGAAAAAAGTTGAACAAATGAATATGTAATAAAAAATGACTACGGAAGAAACCATCTTAATGTCCAGGAAATGGAAGTTAAGAAGACAAATTAAGATGTACAAAAGGATTACTTTTGGGTTGTGCAATTGAAGGCATTTTTTTGTGCTCACCAGTAACATAAGGCGATCATGACATATTTGACATCCAGAAGTAACAAGTAGAAATTAAGAAAATGATATGAAATAAGAATATTAAAGTACCAAGGAAAATGGAGACAATTCCAGTATATCAGAAAAATAATGGGTATTCCCTTTCTTCTATACATTTTATTGCAGTCACCAAAAATTAGTAGATGCACAGATCATTTAGAGTTATGATATGCCCCTTCCTTTGTTCATTATTTCCTCAGTCAAGAATTCAGCACTAATTATGATCCAGTCACCAGTGAGACTGATCCAATCGCCAGTCCCCAGTGAGACTCGTCTGAAAGATAGAAGGTGGAAGGGATGGAGATCGAAGCAAGCACCATGTATCAGTTCTCGTATCAGTCCCTAGAGAATTAAACTACTTGCAGGGTTTTAATTGTAAAGTGTCTTCAGTTAGGACAGTTGTATAGATATCATTAGTGGAATACTTTGTGGGGCCTACTCCAACTGATTCTGTTATTGTCCAAGCACGCGCTTCACGTGATGCCCTGAGTTGTATAAATAACCCATTGTAATCAAGTTTGATCATGAATAGAAATTCCAGTTGAATGTTTGTTCATCTTCTTCCTCCTCTGTGTCTTCTTGATTCCTAGCTAAAATTGCAGGGTCTAGATGGTGAGGAGATGCCCAGTTGTGCCTAACTCCGTTGCCAACAGGCGAGCTGGATCAATGGTATCAGAGCCAGATTTGGATCCCTTAAACAACACGGAGCCTAATCAAGATCAAGAAGAGTATTCCGAAGCTGAGAATCTTCAAGAATCTAGGCTCAGACCTCAAATTGCGCATGGAGAACATGCGATGGGTGCTGAAAACCACGAAGGAGATGAGGGTGAGTTTCAAAGACGACCCAGTCTTGATGAGTGTCTTGATCGATTTGGAGATGTGTTCAAGCGATTGGACGGGTTTGAGGAGAGGTTTAGCATATTTGAAGCCACTATGAACCATAATGCTTGAAATTCTGGAGGCTTAAACAGAACATCAAGTGTGTGATTCCAAGAGCAGCGCCAGTTACGCAGCCATGAAGAATGTGCTGACCCTGAACAGAATGAAGGTTGGTGTCGAAGGCGAGAGGCTCGTACTAACCGGGATCAAAATTGCAGATCTGTTCGATTTCAAGAACACAGAGGTGGGCGTAATCAAGAACCCAGGTTTGATAGAAGCCCAGGTTCAAGAAATTGGGATCGCTATCAAGAGACAGGTAACACCTTCTTTCCAAAACATCCTAAAATTGATCTTCACAGCTTTGATGGCTCTGAGGATGTCCATAATTGGATCTATCATATGGAGCATCATTTTTCGACTCAAATGATTCACAGTAATGATAAACTAGCCTTCAGTCTATACTATTTGAGAGGAAAAGCTTTGATGTGGTGGAGGTGGTTTGAGCAACAAGAAGAAGAATTGATAGACTGGGAAGTGTTGAAACATGAATTGTTGTTACAATATGGGCCAATGGAGTTTGATGATCCTGAAGAACTGTGGGGGAGTACCGCAAAGAGTTTTTAAAATACAGTCACTTAGCCAAGAATGATGCAAAATCGTCCCTAGTAAGCTGTTATATATCAGGGTTGAGGACTGATCTGAAGAAAGAGGTTAAATTGAAGCACCCAAGAACAGTTCTTGAAGCCTATAGAGAAGCCAGTGCTCGTGAGTCAATTGTTAATGATCAAAAGAAATCTTGGAAGTATAGTGTGGTAAACAAGGGAAATTCTTTAAATCTGTTTCCTCCCAAAGCTGCAAGTGTTTCTTTTAATGCAGGTGTTACCAATAATTCTACAAGTTATGCCAATAAATTTGCACCTCAAGTTTCCGCTACTAACTCTTATCCTACAACAAAAACTAACAATTCCCAATTATTACAGTATATGAAGGAAAGAAGAGAGAAGGGATTGTGTTTCCATTGTGATGAAAAATTTGTTCGGGGCCACAAATGTGCAAGAAAAACGTTTATGCAAATGGTTGGAAGCTATGAAAGTAGCTCCTTGATGCAAATATTGGGAGTGTTAGATGGTGACAGTGAGGAACTGTTGTCTAACTCAGAAGATGATCAAGACAATTCTCAAGAAAGTTCCCCAGACAATGAAGAAAGTGGTCGGAAACCTCTGCAGTTGTCTTCACTGGGTTCAGCTGCTGCGATATCTTTAAATTCCTTGCAAGGTAGTCCTAGTCTTAGATCCTTTCGTGTCCAGAGAACTATTTTATCAAAGGTTGTGTGCTTTGCTGGATACTGGTGCTACTCATAATTTCATTGATGAGCAAATTGTAAAAAAATTGAAGCTACCTGTAAATCCTAATGTTCGGTTGGAGGTGACTGTGGCAGGAGGGCAACAGCTTAAATGTTCTGGTCTTTGCGAGGAAGTAACCTTCTTGTGTCAAGGAGTTCCTATAGTCGCAGATTTTTATGTTCTACCCATGGATACTAGCCAGCTTGTTTTGGGAAATCAGTGGATAGAAACATTAGGTGATATTGTGTGGAATATGAAAGAAAAAAAGATTTAAGTTTCAGTTAAACAATACAGAAAGAACTTTATTGGGGGTTTCTAATAAGGAGTTTGAAGTTGCAGATCTTAAATCTATATCCAAAGCTTTATTGCAATCTAAGGTGGGGTGGTTGCTACATATGGTAGGGAACATGTCTGTGCCTATCAAAGGATCAGTCGATACACAGTTGCAAGGGGCAATTGATGAGTATGAGTCGGTTTTCAAAGAAGACATGGGACTTTCTCCACACCGAAGTTGTGATCATGGGATCTCTTTAATACCTGGATCTAGGCCAGTATCATTGAGACCCTATAAGCACCCTTGGCACCAAAAGAACGAGATTGAGAAGTTAATTAAGGAAATGTTGCATACAGGTATTATCCGTAATAGCAGCAGTTCTTTTTCCTCTCCCATTGTTATGGTCAAGAAGCCCGATGGAAGCTGGAGAATGTGTGTGGATTATAGAGGGTTAAATGACATAACAATCAAGAATAAGTATCCCATTCCGGTGATTGATGGACTTTTGGATGAGTTGTTTGGTGCATATGTGTTTAGTAAACTAGATCTTCGAAGTGGGTATCATCAGAGAAAGATGAAGATGTGTACAAAACAGCTTTCCGAACACACGAAGGACATTATGAATTTTTGGTTATGCCTTTTGGATTGACCAATGCTCCGTCAACATTTCAAAGCTTGATGAACGACATTTTTAAGCCATACTTAAGGAAATTTGTCCTAGTATTCTTTGACGATATATTGGTATATAGTCCTAGTACGCTTCATCATACTGAACATTTGAGGAAGGTATTGCAAACCTTGCAGCAACATCAGTTATATGCTAAGCGCAGTAAGTGCTCCTTTGGTATTGCCTCAGTAGAGTACCTTGGACACATAGTGTCTGCAGAGGGGGTATCTGTTGACAAAGAGAAGGTTCGAGCCATCCAGGAGTGGCCTGTTCCCAAAAATTTGAAAGCATTGCATGGGTTTCTTGGATTAACTGGCTATTACAGGAAATTTATAGCCCACTACAGCTCCATAGCTTATCCTCTGGTCAAGTTAACTAAGAAAGGTGCTTTTGCTTGGTCGGAAGAAAGTCGATTGGCTTTTGAACATATGAAACACATCTTGATGACACCTCCAGTTCTCAGGTTGCCAAATTTTTCTGAGCCGTTTGTATTGGAGTGTGATGCGTGTGGTACGGATTTGGGGGCTGTGCTTATGCAGGATAAGCAACCCATTGCATTTTTGAGCCAAGAACTCAAGGGAAAGAATAAGTTGTCGTTGACTTATAAGAGGGAAATGCTTGCTATATTGCTCGCAGTTCAAAAGTGGCATCAGTATCTGTGGGGAAGACAGTTCGTGATTAAAACAGATCATAAACCATTAAAATATTTACTTGAGCAACGTCTATACACTGATATGCAACATCTTTGGTTGGTTAAGCTCCATGGTTACCAGTTTACGGTAGAATACAAGAAGGGGTGTGACAATAAGGTGGCTGATAGTCTTTCAAGACAGTTTGAAGGAGGTGTAGATGAAGAGTCTTAAGGAACATTAATGGCTATTTCTGTGGTACAACCTGTGTGGCTTCAACAAGTGCAACAATCAGTTCTAACTGATCCCTTTTATGAGGAAATTAAAGCTCAATATGAAGCTGGTGTGAATCCTGATTTGGGGTATGTGGCGGGAGTATATTACTACAAGGGAAGGGTCCTCTTGACTCCCACTTCAGTTGTTAAGCAACTATTTTTAGAAGAGGTCCATTCAACACCTCAGGGAGGACATTTTGGAGTTGATAAAACTTGGCACAGTCTCAACCTCTACGGATTTTAGAGAGAAGGATTGTTCCTAGAAGAGGAATTGCAATATCAGAAATATTGGTGCAATGGCAGCATGGGGTAGAGTGAGGATACCTGGGAAAGCTACTGGGACATATATTGGCGCTTCCGTGATTTTCGGAGCATCATGGATGCTCCTCTAGAAGGAGAGGGTATTGATCCAGTCACCAGTGAGACTGATCCAGTCGCCAGTCGCCAGTGAGACTCGTCTGAAAGATAAAAGGTGGAAGGGATGGAGATCGAAGCAAGCACCATGTATCAGTTCTCGTATCAGTCCCTAGAGAATTAAACTACTTGCAGGGTTTTAATTGTAAAGTGTCTTCAGTTAGGACAGTTGTATAGATATCATTAGTGGAATACTTTGTGGGGCCTACTCCAACTGATTCTGTTATTGCCCAAGCACGCGCTTCACGCGTAGCCCTGAGTTGTATAAATAACCCATTGTAATCAAGTTTGATCATGAATAGAAATTCCAGTTGAATGTTTGTTCATCTTCTTCCTCCTCTGTGTCTTCTTGATTCCTAGCTAAAATTGTAGGGTCTAGATGGTGAGGAGACGCCCAGTTGTGCCTAACTCCGCTGCCAACAGGCGAGCTGGATCAAATTAAAAGTGTGTCACTCTAACATATATCTAGTCCTAAAGTTTGACATATCTTCCATGGAGCCTTGTTTTCCACAGCCCACTAAATCTTGATGGCAGAATGCTTAGATGGTGATGGTGGGTGGTAGTGATAATGGTGGGTGATCTGAAGAGAAAAATAATGTCTCTGTGTCATACCTCTGCTGCACGTAGATTAGTATAGATGTCTGACGAATAAAGGCAGCACATTTGAGGATTTGAATGGTCAGAATCAATGTCCACGAAGTCCATAGATAATGCTCCAGCATCCTTGCAGAATTCATCTTTAACTGCAAAAAACATTTAAAAAATTACCACGCTACAATAATAACTATTCTGGGTAAAAGAAAACCATCAATAGTGACATCACCAGGAAGAGAAGACCTACTTCATGAATATGAATGCATTGTCTAACTTCGAAAACTCAAAATTTCAAACATCAAACATAGACTGATTCATTGTCATATCTTGATCTTTCAAGATCCCTATGCTTTACATACCATTAACTGGTTCTCCAAGGGTCAAATAAACCTCATGTAGCTAAAATGATAGCAGCTGGAAAAAACTCACAGCTACTTAAGTAAATCAAGGATAGAGAATAGGCTGCTAACCATGCTGTGTACTGCAAATGAGTTCAGGCTCTTTTCTGATGGCATGTTTTTCAAACAAAACTGTGTCGCACGTGATCTCCCCATCCAGAAGACTCTCTGAATCCTGTGGTACTGGGATGTTTTCTTTCAGAATGAATGATAAAGAACTATCTTGTGATTCCAACAATGTCATCTCTTGTACTTGTTCAGTCTTCTTATCATGAAGAACCGATTCACTTACAGCAGAAACAGCTGGAACCCAGTCAGAGGATTCGGCAGCCTTCATGTGAGGACAGATTTCCACTTTGGAAGGACCTGCTCTGACTTTCTGGCAACCCTTAATCTGAATGGCCAGTTCAAATATTTCAAGATATGCAAAATGTTTGGTAGTAAAATAACAGTTTGGAGAAATATTATTCATCAAGATTTTAGCATAGGATTCAGAAAAAATAACAGACAGAAGATCAAAACCTGTGCTTTTGCTGCATTGCTGCAGTCCTTCAATGAATTCTCACGGCAATTATTTGTGATATCCCGAAGAACTGCCCTCTTCTTGTTCTGGAAAGATGCAGTCGGGGCAGCATAACTATTCTCATCTCTCTTTGTCTTCTTTACTCGTGGCAATTGTTTCTTCTCTGGTTTTGCGATTGGAGGTTTGAGTGGGAGCACTGCACCACTTGCACGGAAAGCAGCAGCTCGAGCACGAGTAATTCGACCACCTGGCACTTCAGAAGTACCAAGATCTGAATTTTCGTTCTTCATTGTTGCTAAAGTTTAAAGAAGAACAAAAAATCACAGTTCCGATTGATGTGCTCTCATACAACCTGTCCATGAGAGGGGAGTTAGTTACTTATATCAAATATATCTAGCAGATATGAGGTGATGTAATTTAGTTTAATACTTCAGAGCACAGGGAGTTGAAATAATTTGCTTTCCCTTGTGGTTTTCAAACAATAGAGCATGATACAAAAATTGGCATTCTCATGTCTTCAATCAGGGAAGTGTGACTTTTGTAGACCAACCAACAAGTATAATTGTGAGTAAACATACCTCAACTTCAAATAAATTTTTATGCATATTATATTTAAGTGCACAATTGTATAGAAATGAATTGCTATTTATGATTAAAAATTGAACTTTCTATTAATATTTTCATCGCCACTAAAGCTTTTTTCCCCATCAAAGTAGATGTTGGGGACGACAATGCAGCACAACCCTTCATTGAGAAGGCTTGGCAAAACGAAACAAACAAACAAACAAACAAACAAACAAACAAACAAAACAAAAACAAAAACAAAAACAAAAGTATCACCCGCAAATTCAAGGTGCTATGAACCCTAGACATCATATTACAGCTTGCCATGAAACCATAGAGGTCAGATGAAGCTAGTAGAACCAACACTAATGCTATGCTACTTTAATCTCATCCAAAAGGCAGACCACTGTCCAAAATTTTCATCACCGAAAGAAGTACATGCTACATGGACAAAGAAAACCGATCTGATTGAATATAATCCTAGACAATAATGTACGTTAACAACATTAGGGGGGCGTGGTTCTGTTACAGAGTCATCTTTGGCTTTGGTGGTTCAGTCTGAGTAATTCTACAATTCATTTTCTGTTGTTTTGGAACTGCTTTATGGGTTCTGTTACTTTGTGGCTTCGTACTTATTACTATTAAGTAAACAATAATGGAGCAAAACCATATATGGAGAAAGTTCAACAATATCAATACATCATCCTTATATTTGGTGAAACAGCACATAGGGTATCATAAAATTTTGAAACGCATTTCACAGCAGTTGAGTTTGGTAAAATGCAGTTCACAACAGCACATGCATCATGAAATTTCAGAGATCAGTTGCTGAATTGTAGAAGCAACATTGTTGCTACTGTGGCTAAAGATGATGCAAATGTAGAACAGCTATACAAAATTACCTACGCTGAAACCCGGAGCTATAACTAATTCGCGTTCTAACAAGAGGAAATGCATCTATCTGGGCTATAATATTAGCCAAGAAGCCAAACCGGAAGACCTCTTCCTAAGATACTAACAATAGATATTAGATCATGGCATTAATCATATTCTGACGAATGCAAAGCATAAGACCTCTATAGCTGTAATATTGCCACCAAAACATGATACATTCTAAAAATTCTAGTGCAGAAATTTGACAATAGCTTTTTGTTCTATAATATATAAGAAAAACAAATAACTAACTAAATGATTAATCAAGAATGTAGTCAGATGAATCGACAAGAATGCAAACTTCGTCTATCATGTAATCAAATAGCACAAAAGAAAGACAGAAAATCTCCATTAACCCACATTCCTCATCATCATCTAGGCCTCATATATTTAAACAAAGGCATTTGTGGAACACAAAGCTGCATGAGTAGATGATAAAAATTTAGGTCCAATTGCTAATTTGACTTCGACCCACTTATCCGGGAATTTTTTTGCCGTACTAGGCCACTTTTTGAAAATATTTGCGATTATGGACCAATTTCGAAACTATTAGCGCTCGTGATCGTGGGCTACTTGGTGTCACATGAGCAGTGACCGCTATTCTCATTAGCAGCATGTTCCATTAAAAGGTTGCTAAGGGAAATAGCGGCCTCTATTTAAAAATTTTGAATTTTTTTTTGACTGTCGCTATTCCTATTACCGGTCAAAGCATATATGAAGTCACTAATGAGATTAGCGACCTTCAATGAACTGTATTCCAACACTTGGTAAAATCTAGAGACCTTTTTCACTCCGAAAAAATAACAATCAATTTATTTTTTAAACTGAAGTCGCTATTCAGAATAGCAACCTTCATTGTACAAATGTCGCTATTAGAAGCCTTAGTTGTACTAAAATCGCTATTCCGTATAAAAACCTTAGTTGTGTGACTGTTTTGTAAATTTTACAAAGAACAAAGAAATTGAGTTTCCTACTGAGGTCGCAATTGCAAATAGCGACCAAAGTATACTAAGGTCGCTATTCCCAATAGCGACCTTCGTTGGATGATAATTTTGCAAATCTTACAGAGAGCAAGCAGATTTAGTCTTCTACTGAGATCGTTATTTGGACTAGCGACCTTAGTTTTAATTTTTTTCCCCAAAAAACAAAAGTTCTCTAAAAATCGCTAAGTGTCTCAATACATTCATTTGAGGTCACTAATCTCATTAGCGACCTCATATATACTTCGGCCGCTAGTGGAAATAGCGATAGAAAACAAAAAATTTAAATATTTTAAAACATAGGCTGCTATTCCCATTAGCGACTTTCAAAGTGAATATGCCGCTAATGAGAATAGCGGCCGCTGCTGACGTGACACCAAGTAGTCCACGAACGCTAATAGTTTCAAAACTGACCCATAATCACAAATGTTTGCAAAAAGTGGCCTAGTATGGCAAAAAAATTCCATATCCGGTGCCAAACTTTTTGCAAATGAGACCATCCTAACCCACCTAGAAAAAAGACGAAGACGATAGGTTTGCTATAAACAAAATTTAAAAACTCAATTAACTCGGGCTAAAAACTTCGCAAATGAATCCAGTACAACCTAAGTTGGATCTAACATGGACTGAATCCATGGTTAACCATACAAAATCACACTAATCAACATGCTTTTTAAAAAAAAAATACCCACAAAAATTCGCATCAAAATCGGCGTGGAGCACAAAGGCTTCATGAAAGCTACGAAAATCCCAAATAGCCCTTCTCCAAATTCTCCTAGACTAATGTATAAAATCTAGAAGAAACCAAACAATAATAATGAATTTCATCTATGGAATCGCATTCAACTCTTCAGTACAAACAAACCCAAGAGCAAAACAAAGTGCATTCCTTGGAAATAACCAAAATTGTAGAACAAAACCCTAACACTTACTTTAAAAACTAAAACTAAATTATTCATAAATTTACATCAAATTTGAAAAAGAAAGAACTCTAAAATAGTAAATGATAAAAAATAATAATAATTATATTTTTATAAAAAAACCAAAACAAAGATTCATGGAAAAAGCACTTGTCTCTAAAATTACACAAAACCCCAATTCCGAACTCTCGATCGTTTTGGTCCACCCATCCGCAAAACTCGATAGATCAGTTACGAACAACGACGGACCATCAACAGTTTCGTGATCGGAAAAGACAAAACTGACGAAACAAAAAAAAATCCGATAAGGATAGAGCTAACGGATCGGGTAAGAAACTGACCTGACCCGCCGCCGCTAATGGGAGCTGCGAAACCCTAATGGCGGTCCGAAATCGCCGGAGAGATCCGAATCGAGAGCATTCGACTATTCGAGGAAGAGGGTAGAGAGAGAAAGAGAGTGAAGAGTAGATAGAGGAAGTGAGATTGAAAAGAGGGGAGGTGCCCTTGGAAAATTTAATGATAAAATAATTAGTGAAAGAATGGGGGGAGGGGTGCGTGAGTGAACTCCGTGAGCGGGATGATGAAACAGTTCAAATCACAATTCAGAAACCACCCCTCATTAATAATTCTAATTATGATTCATTAACAATTGTCAATTGACTATTCATTCTTTCTATTTTAGTACTTACTTGACCTTTGGGTCCTTAAAATTACTAATTTGGTGATACTTGTATATGGAATAATATTGGGGGATTTTTACCATGTAGTCTTAACTTTTGGCTAAGAAACCACTAACTTTTTCTTATCTAAATTTTCATTATGAAAAAAGTTTAAGAAAGAATAAAGTGCGAGAGAAAATATCAAAAGAGGACAAAAACAAATAAAAAATGATCGAGGATGGACAAAGAAGATGATTCTCGTATTTAGGAAACAAGTTAATAGTGTTTATTTTAAGTAACAGGTGGAATAACGCCACCCTCTTTCATTCATAAGAAGTTAATAAAACAACACCGGTGTACTGGGAGAAATACAAAAGTACAGTGCGGGAAATAAAATATAAACCCCCAACAAAACCTTAGGGGGTGGGTCTAATCATCCATATATCAAACAACCAAAAGTACGGTAGGTCGATACAAAATACAAAGTAGCAGAGACTGCGGCTAATGAGATTCTGATGAATATGGATGGTGCCAACCCTTCAGTCCAGTATCGGCCCGAACTCTACCTCCTCATCATCAAATTCCTCCACCTGGAATACTCTGGCAATCCTTCCTCTCGCTCCTGTAGCCGCAGCTGTAGCCAAAAAAAATAAGATGCATGATATGAGTAAAGTTACCAGAAATACTATTACATGAAGCACGGAAATAAAAACTATTTCTGGGTGTAAAACTTGTTACCAGAAATACTATTAACAAGTTAATAGTGTTAAAGCATCCACAGTCGTCATTGTGTAAATTATGCATATATGAATGTTATGAGTCAATGACGACGAGATAGTTTTTTTTTATTTATAAAAGATGACACCGTCATCGCTTCATTAATGTGATATTAACGAAACAAAATAGTACTAATTACAAAAATCCGCAACACCAAAATACATCATCTAATCCAGCAGGATAGCAGAAAGTAAGATACAACCACTAACTACATCAACGAACAAACTAGAAAAGCTTAAAAAGCTGAAAGAAAGATACAGTGCACTGCCTGAGACTGTACCCCAGGCGTAGACATCAGAGCAATGGTAATTCGGCATCGCCGTAGGGACTCGATCTGGAGTAGTTGAAATGTCCCTCCATGCGCTTGATCTCCAGTACTGAGTCCTACTCCTCTTCCATACGAAGTCGTTTCATAGCTCCTCTGTTACCTGTCCAATCACGACTAAGAATAAAAATTTTATGCATGAGTCCCGAAAATGTGCATTACCATTGCTCCGATGACGGCGAGATAGTTATTTAATTTATATCTAACCAAGAAAGAGAAATAAAATGTAGGAATTAATATTCTTAATAAAATTATTTATTATTTATTTATGGTTTACAAGGTTGCAGACACGTATAGTCATCTTGAACATCGTTGTACATATCTTACTCGGTAATTAAATAACACAAAGGCTTTGTTTGGTTCAAAGGAGGGGAGGGGAGGGGAGGGGATGGGAGGGATTTTAACGGAGGGGAGGGAAGGGGAGGGAAAGGGAGGAGAGGGATTTAATGAAAACTCTGTTTGGTTCAAAAGAGGGGAGGGCAGAGAAAATAATTATCTTCTTGTTTGGTTCACAAGGGGAGGGAATGGATTTTATAATAAAATTATTTTTATATCCTTTTACATACAATAAGAAATTGCAGCTTGATATGAAATATGCATACCTCTGATAATAGCATATTGCTCGATGACATTAATTACTTTTAATGCTTGTGAACTCTAAATACTATCTTGATGAGTGCAATATCTGGAAGAGACGCTGAAGTTGGATTCGAGTGGAAATCCTATCAAGAGAACTCGGATGAAGGTTACCCTGGGGCACTTTGACATCATTGGCTCTGAGTTTTGGGAGAAGCACCCTTTGCATGATCACAATTGCTGATTAGATTAGATTAAACTCACAATTGCTGCAGAATATTAGTATTTTGCTCAGGAGACTGTATAAAGAAGAATAGAGATCAAATGGCGAACACAAACAAGAACAGATACGATAAAGCTGCTCCCATTTTCTGTTTTTCCCTTTTTTATGATTTTACTTGCTGTTATCTTGTCAGTTTATTGGGAAAATGATGATGAGGTTTGCTCCTATATAGTCCCAACTTGAATTCGGTACCTGTACAGTTGGCTGTCTTGTGTGTGATGGTTTTGTTGACTGTGTGGTGTATGTTGAGCGTTATACCATTGGTGATATATCAGCCAAACTATTAAATGAATTTTTGGTTCACTTTATACAATTCAGAAACGATCAATAGTATGCCAGATTTGTTATTCTTCGCTTATCCTGACTACTTAACTTTGTTGCTTGTCATATGTGAGAGGGAGAAAGAGAGAGCGGGAGAGAGACGGACGGAAGGCAACTAGGTTTTTTATTATTATGATTTAGATTTAAAAGACAATTCAGTCCAATCACATTAAAAAATTAGACCTACTTTCTCTTCCCTCCAAATCCCCCAATATTGGAGGGGAGCCAAAATTGGCTCAGGGGGGGTTTGCACCCCTTCATTTCCCTCCCCTCCCCTCCCCACCTAAAAAATGAACCAAACAAGAAAAGTTATAAAAAAAACCCTTCCCTTCCCTCCCCTCCCCTCCCCTCCCCTCCATTCCCCTCAAACCAAACAGTGTCAAAGGGAATTCAACCTTTTGGCGTCTTGTTTACCGATAAAGAAGCTTACTAGTGGCATTGGTATCGGGTCGGGTCGGGTCCTTCACTATCCAGACCCGGACATGGTCCCCTACGGGTCCAAAAATTGGACCCGGATCCGGACCCGGACCCGTGGGGACCGGGTCCGGTTTCGGGTCCGGGTCCTATTAAAATATTCCTACCCGTTCGGGTAGAAGCGGGAGTGTGAGCGGCGAGTGGAGCATTTAGAATAGAGAAGAGAATAAAAAGACATGAGTTTTGAGTTTGGAAGAGGAATATTTAGAATTAAGGAGGAAGGAGTGGAGGGATGAGGACAGAATGTTAATTTTTATATTGATTTTTTGGATTTTTTTAAACGGGTCCGGGTCCGGTCTTTTTTGAGCGGACCCGGACCGGTCCGGACCCGAAAATACAATGGGTCCCATTTTAGAACCCGGAACCGGACCCAGATAGATCAGATCGGTTTCGGTCCAATACCGAATTCGGAGCGGGTCCAGATCGAATCCGAATTTCGGGTATTTATAGCAATGCTACTTACTACTGATCTTTATGTGACCCCGTAAAAGTAAAAAAATATTAATGCATTATCTTATCTAAACACAACAAAGAATATTGAACTTAATGAATGTATGGATATATCTAGGAGTTTAATGCAAACTAACCCGTGAACTTTTCATAAACACCCTCAATTCTCCTAATATCGCAGTCGAATCTCAGCCTTATCCTGAACCTTGAAGCTACACCGAAGGCCGCTCTCTGACCGACACGTACCCACTATGGGGCCCACAGTAAGTACAGCAATAAATTGTTCATAAAAAAAAAGGCCAGCTCATTCGTACTGTCAGTTGTTTTAATCGCACGGTTAACAACAAAGTCTTCATCTATCCTACGGTCAGGATTCGCTTTAGAAAAGGGACACGTTTTTTTAAATTTTGATTTATGAATAGGGGTTCTGCAACTTTCCAAAATTAGAAAGCAGTCATCCTTGGTCTTTGGGTATGGATACTTTTTATACGGATAACAACCATGTGAAATTGTTGCTTTGTGTCAGAATAATTTTTTTTGTAGTGGGGAATTTATTAAACAGGCTGGTCAGTGGTCAGATCTTGGAAGGAAGGCCTGCACCATTTTGAAATTTTTTACGGCTGTGAAGACTAATGGTTGGATCTTGATAAAAATATTTGGGTTTGAAGTTCATAATTCGAATTTGAATTCACTAGGGTTTTGACGATGCGGCTTTGCCATGAGTACGATTTAAGTCAGGGCTACAACAAACCACTCGGCCTTCTCCCAGGGAAGAAAAGCATGTGCCCAGATTAGGAAGATGGTACAAAACGATTAATGAACTCAGAAATGTGACTTTAGAGCATTTGTAGTCGTCTTGAGTTAAATTTTGGCTATTTGGCAAATGAAAATGACAAAAATAGTTTTGCGCTGCAGTCGTTAATTGCAAAAAAAAATGGGTATTCAAAATGGGTATTCGAAATTTTCAAAATCTCAAACGAAAGACAAATTTTCCTTTGAAGTAAAAAATAATAATAATGAAATATTAGAACAGACACTAAAATTCTTTTCTCATCCATCCAAATTTAAAAATTTTTTAAAAATCCAAAATCGAGAGACAGCATACCCTTTTCCGTCCATCCAATGTGATGATTTTTTTTTTTTTTCCTTCGATCGGGCGGGAAATCCTTTCCCTTCCATCGAATTCAATTTTTTTTTTTTAAAATAAATTATTGGAACGGACGGGTATCCTTCTCTTGTCTATCCATTTTTTTAGAAATAAAAAATAGAAAAAAGAGGACGGGAAATCGAACATCGACCTAGGAATGTGGTGGGCAAATTTGATCACGGACGAAGTTTAGTTTATCGTCCTATACATTTGAGAACAGAAAAATTATCTCCGACGAAATTTATATTATCGTCCGATACAACAGACGATAAATCTTCTTCCAATTTCTATATTTTCCAAAATTCCAAATCTTCTGCCATATTTGGCAGTCTACTGTTCACCAACGACTGCAGGGCTTTCTTTCTCATTTTTGGAAAAAAATGGAAAAATAAACAAATAGATGCACTTAATGGGTGGTTTTGTTGGTTGTAAAAGAAATCAAAAAAGGGAGAAACACGGTTGTGAAAGTAAATCATTGGATTTGATTTGTTTACATAGTTTTTGTTTGATTTAAATGTACCGTAGCATGAATAGTTTTGCATTAAATAATATCTTCCTTTGATTTGTAAAAATACTGTAGTAAAAATAATTTAAAATATTTTTTAATGTTTTGTTTTATTTAAAATTAATCTCAATTAATGAGCATTTAAGCTAATTAAAAATTAAATTGATCTTAATTAAATAAATTTTAAAAAACCCAAAAATAATTAGGCCTTAATCTAAAATTAATTATGTCTTAAATTAAAATTAATTATAGCTTAATCTTAATTATGGTTTAATCTCAATTAAATATTGCTTAATCTTAATTATGCAAATTAATTATGGGCTAATTTGTAATTAAAAGAAATCAAATACTGTCTGGGTGCTGGCAATTTCGTGTAGGGGCTTTTGTCCCACATCGGTCAAGATAAGCGAATTAGGTTAGTTTAAGAGCATCACAGTCGTTTGCAATTTTTTGTCCACTTGTCACTTTATGGCAATTGAACGGCAATTGAACGTCTGTAGTCGTTTGATATTTTACCATATTTTGACAAAATCGCTACAGTTGCTTCTCAAATTTGAGAAACAAATGAAGATTCTCAAATTATACGGGATGGAACATGTTGTTCTGTTTCTTGGTTTTTTTTAATGGGATCAAACGAAACACGTTGATTCATTTGACTTATTTATTTATTTATTTATTTTCACGATCGGACGGTACATGTTGTACCATCTCAAAAAAATCTCAAACGAGACATGTTGTCCCGTCTTAAGAAAAAAGAAGGAAAAACTCAAAAAAAAAAAAAAAAATCTCAAACGAGACATGTCCCGTCCAAGAATCGATGGAGGATTTTCCAGCTTTAATTCTTAACTAGTATTATACACGTGCGTTGCACGTGGGGAAAATGGGGAGAGGGAATAAAAAGGACAAAAAAAATCTAGTATTATACACGTGCGTTGCACGTGGGGAATATGGGGAGGGGGAATGAAAAGGACAAAAACAAAAAAAACTACCAACATGTGCGCTGCACGTGTTGACAAAATGACACACATTTACAAATGACACTAAGCCATCCTCCCATTATAATATTATTAGAGATATACTACTAATTAATCACTTATTAGCCTAATTAATTACCTACTTATTAATTGAATAAACAAAATTTGCTATTAATTACTAACTAAATTAATCTAATGTAGTATTAAGATTTTTTTAAAACAAAATTTGAAGTGAGACAGGACGTGTTGTCTCGTCCGCTTTTATCATTAAAAAAGTTTGACAAAATTATAGCAAAGAACCATTGCAACAACATTCTCAAATTGCTATTTCCATTTGCCATTTTACCATATTTTTTAGGAAACCGTTGTGGATGCTCTAAATAGGGTTTCGTAAATTAAAATAAAGACTAAAGAAAGTTGAGAAGTGGATAGAGAGAGTGAGAGAGAAATAAATGAATTAAACATGCGTGAACAATATTGCGCGAGTGTTTTCCGAGCAAAAAGTTTGAAAATGAAAACGGCCTAATGTATACCCAGCTCATTTACTCACAGTTGTCCCGACATAATAAAGACCTAACTACGTTGGGAGGAGAACATGACACCACCATAGCATCATAGCATCATAGGTCAGCAGCGGAGTAGCTGAAAACCTTGTCACGACCATCCAACAATGTGCCCAGTTACCTTGAATAAAAATTTGTAGTTGTGTCGAACCATCAACAGTTTAGCAGTCAAATTTAATATGCGCGCCAAGTGTGAAGTGAATAAATATAAATTTGTGGAATGAGAATGGATAGTTGGAAACGCAGGGATTTGTGAATCTAATACACGAAACGAGATTTAAAGGAGAAAGTCAGCAGTAACATCGACACAACAACAACAACAGTGAGGCAGCAGCAGCAGCATGGCTTGACAATTGATTGTTGATATGTGCAGCGAGACTGTCATACTGCCAAGCTGCTCTCTTCCTGATTTGACATTCAATTGCATTTTATCTTTGTTTGCTCAGGATGTTTTGCAGTCGACCGCCCCTTTCGCAGTCAACCGCAACGACGCTAGTCATATATGGTTCAGATCTATTCTATTGTAATCTTATATATATGTATAGTGCACGATTATTATGTTGGTGTGGGAGTAATTCACATAAAGATATAAAAAATTTGCAACTGATCTTGAAATAAGAAGAAGAAGATAAAGCGTAGACCTTGGTGGTGAGTTCTTTAGATTGTAACGTATTTCTGTTCATAATTTATAATAGAAATCACATGAGTGCCTCTACATGGGAAGTACGTGTTAGTGTGTAGTTGGCTTTTGTTCGCTTTCGTTTCTTTGATTCGTTTCTCTGTTTGCATCTCGTTATTGAGTTGTTTCCACATTAGACTCAACAAAGTGGCATCAGAGCACCGTGTTGGTTTGCAGAGACGAGAGACAAAGGGAAAATCGAGAAATTTGATAAAGCATAGTTCACAATGTGAAAGATTCAGATAATTGTATATCTCCAACAGAAAGATTTAGATGATCCGTTGTTTGGCGTGATGCTAGAGGAAACCAATGATCTAACATCAAATAAAAAATTTCGCATCCCTCTAACATATCAGCAAACCACCATATATGCCAACGGCTCGAATATGAAAACTACCCTAATTTATAGTTACCTCTCTCTGCAAATCACGACAACCATTCGATTGCACTTGTGTCTCCAATAAAACAAACAAATCTAATTTTTTAGTTGCTATCAGTCGTTTACAGTGAAAGTGAGCTGCAACTTCGCCCCCTCCCCAACAGTTCCACACAATGCATTTCATAAATTACTTGATGCTTTTCCCTTGGATACCACCATCAACCCTTCATCATCAATAGCCGCCTTGCATCTTTAACCAGCGTCCTCAGCATTAGCTGCAAAATTCGAACTATGCTCATGAGGTCGAGCATGACCTCCTCTCCTGCTCATGCTTAAAATCATAACCCCATACCCCCTCCCCCTATTAGGGTTTGGCCTTAAATACACGTAGGTACTGAGTACTTGAAGTTGGAGAAGAAAAGGATGAAACAAAGAAGCAAGAGAAGACAAGCAGTGAGTAGAAGAATGCAGCCTGGAGAGTTGCGATCGACCGACCTAGGGGTGCGGTCGACCGACCTAGTCTGCTGAGAGTTCTTTAAGTGTAAAAGTCCAATAGAGGAGAGGACGGTCGACCGACCTTGGGGTGAAGTCGACCGATCAGCTCTCAGATCTGGACTTACACGTTGCGGTCGATCGACCTTGGGGATGCGGTCGACCGACTTCGGCGGCTGATTGTTTTTGGGCTTACGAGTTTAAAGGCCCAATTGCTAGATTTGTGTTTATCTTTTAGGGTTTACTTAGGGGCTATATATATGGCCGTAAACTATAGGGTTTAGGTATTGATATGGTCAAAACAAGGGGTTCAATCGAGACCGTCCAAATGGGGCACGAATCCTACAGCTCAGGGACGAGACGGTAATTTCACATGCAAACGGGTCCGAAGCGGGTACTGGGTCTCCTTCTCACAGATCCAATAACCCGCAAACGGATCCACCACAGCTGGGCACGGGTTTCAACCCGCTGCCAACTCGATCCAGCAAGACACAATCAAGGTCCCTGATTAGATCTAAATCAACGGCCATGATTCACGTCAATCTTTACACTGGGATTTAGGGATTAAAATTCCTTATCTGATTACCAGAATATACCTTATCAGATTACTTTCCCAATCTGTTTACAAGGAGATTATTCCATATCAGATTACGCGGATTACATTCCTAAATTGTTCTCTAAGACGCCTATAAATACCCCCCACCCATCTCCATTAACAGGTAATCAATCTTTCTCTAGTTAAACGCTCTTTCATAATCAATTCTGGTTACTGACTTGAGCGTCGGAGGGTGCGTCGCCGGGAACAACCCCGGTGTCTCGCACTTTTTGCAGGTGCACGGCGGGAGCGACGATCAGGGTTCAACGGAACAGGTATACAGGTTCTCCTATTCAGTTTCCCCAAAGAACTCACAAATTCATCTGTTTGCCCCCACACCGAATTTAGCGGCAACAGATTGGCGCCGTCTGTGGGAAACTAACGAGTAGAGACCTCTCCTCTTCCCGGTGAACAGGTTTTCTCCAGCCATGCCGCCTCGCAAAGTCAGATCTAGGGGCTCCAATCGAGCGCCCATCCTTGACCAGCAGGAAATCCTTCCTGATCCCACTCAGCAACAAGGGCAGCTCCCTCCTACTGTGGAAGAGCCGCTCCAGCGGAACCCTCCACATCCTGATCCGAAGGGGCCTAACCCCCAGAAACAGCCTCTTCATCCAGAGAACATACCCAACCACACTGCCTCCAGTGCCTCCATGGCCTCCCATCATCCCCGAGCCTCTGGTCGCCACGATGCCCATCCCAGACGCCCGGAAGATAAGGACCTTCGTCACCATCTGGACGAAAAGCGGGCTCGGGGAGAAGCCTCCCACCAAGAACGATCCCCCCGACACCGGGGACACAGGGGGTCCCCCGCCCGAAGAGGGAGAAGAGACTCCCCCGATCACTACCGAAGGAGGCACTCACCAGCAGGTCGGCAGCAGCATCGGAACAATGAGGCACCCATCACCCGTGCCGAGTTCCAGCAATTCCAAGCTATGGTACAACAGGCCCTCAATCTCCGTCAAAATCCCAATGAGCCAAGGGCCCCCTCCCCTCGTCCGGTCCGGAGCCCTCGCCAACGTTCCCCTTCTCCTCGACCCGCACCTACCAATTCCAGACGCACCCCAAGTCCTCGTCGTTCCCGAAGCTACCATCGCCGCAGCCCTCGCTCCCCATCCTACGAAGACGAGTCCCGTGGCTCGGCAGATCACCGCCGGAGAGATAACACCATGAACCGCCGCCTAAACGAGGTGGAAAAACTCTTGGGACGAATAAACCGGGAAGAAGAACTCAGGGGGAGGATACTCCGTCCCAGCCAACCCCCGTTCTCCCGGACCATAGTGGATACTCCTGTTCCCTTCGGTTTCAAACCTCCCCAGTTCGAGAACTACACGGGAGAGACCGATCCGGTTGACCACATCGAAGGCTTTAAGACTTTGATGCTCCTCCATCAAGCGTCCGACGCCCTCCTCTGCAAAACATTCCCTGCAACACTGAAGGGCCCAGCTCGAGAATGGTACTCTCGCCTTGCCCCGGCGTCAATATTCTCCTTTGAACAGTTCGAGACCCTGTTCATCACCCACTTCGTCAGCAGCCGAAGGGCCGAGAAGACCAGCATTTCCCTGTTGCACCTCCGTCAGCAGAAGGGGGAGAGATTGAGGGACTACGTGAAGAGGTTCACAGCCGAGGCCAGAACTATCGCATCCCTCGACCAATCCGTTGCTACCGCGGCGTTCCAATCCAACATCCTAAATTCTAACCTCCGCTCCTCCCTCGCCAAAAAACCGCCACATGACTTTTCTGACCTCCTCCTCCGTACTGAAAAGTACATCCGAGCTGAAGAGGCCGAGGAACCGCCCAATTGGGAAGCAACCGCCTCCGGGTCTAAAAGGAAGGGAACGGAAGAAGAGGGACCCAAAAAGTTTCAGAAGGATAATGCTGGCCAGCGCCGGCCTCCCCCTAGATTTGAAAAATTTACTCCCCTCACCACAAACATCTCCGCCATTTTCATGGAAGTCGAAAAAGAAGGGGTCCTGCCTCCAGCTCCAAAGATGAACACCCCAGCCAAAAGGAGAGATAAAGACAAATGGTGCCGTTATCACCGGGACCATGGGCATGACACCAACGACTGCCGGGCTCTGAGAAACGAGATCGAAGCCCTCATCCAGAGGGGGCAGCTGGCGAAGTTTGTAAGAAAGGACGGGGCCGAACTTCCTCCCCAGCCTCGGGGGGCTAACAAACGTCCGGAACGGGAAGAGACGCCAGAATTCGAGGAAGAGCGAGTCCTCCACCTTATCCATGGGGGTCCAATGGGGGGCTCCTCGAACTCTTCTCGGAAAGCTTTTATTAGGGAAGTAAATTCTGTCCGGGCCACCCCTCCCCCCAAAGGACTCGGAGTGCCCGTCACCTTCTCTGACGACGATCTCGAGGGCGTCCGCACCCCTCATTGCGACGCACTCGTCATCAACCTTCACATGGCCAATTTCAAAGTCGAAAGAATCCTAGTGGATAACGGCTCCTCCGTTAACATCCTATTCCTCGATGCTTTTAAGGGGCTGAAGCTCTCCCGAGACAGACTGAAGCCCGCCGGGTATACGCTCCATGGGTTCACGGGAGTGCCGGTGACGATCGAAGGGGTGATCACCCTCGATGTCACAGCAGGCAAAACTCCTACTACCCGCACGGAGTCAATGGATTTCATGGTTGTAGATGTCCCCGCGGCCTACAACGTCATTTTGGGTCGGCCCGGCCTAGCCGCCCTTGAAGCCGTCCCTTCTGCCTATCATCTCAAAATGAAATTCCCCACTCGGGCTGGAGTGGGAGAAGTTAGGGGCAATCAGGAACAGGCCCGCAAGTGTTACATGACCTCCACGCTCGGACCCGTCCTCTTCTTAGAAACACTCGAGATTCCACAAGATGCTGCTCGGCCGACTCCCGAGCCAGTCGATGAGCTGGAGGAAATACTCTTCTCGGAGCAGGAGCCGACCCGTAAGTTCTATGTCAGCAAGGCACTCCCGTCCGCCCTACATTCAAATATTGTGAAATGCATCCGAGCCAACCGGGACCTCTTCGCATGGTCAGCAGCGGACATGCCCGGTATCTCCGAAGAACTCTTGGTCCATCGCCTCAGCGTTGATCCGGGGTCCAAACCGGTCCAGCAGAAGAGGCGCAAGTTCGCCCCCGAGCGCCAGCTCGCCATCAAAGAGGAGGTAGACAAACTGTTGAAAGCCCGATTCATACAGGAAGTGAATTATCCGGAGTGGTTGTCCAACGTAGTCATGGTGAAGAAATCCAACGGGACATGGAGAATCTGTATTGATTTCACTGACCTCAACAAGGCCTGCCCTAAAGATCCCTTCCCTCTGCCGAGCATCGACACCCTGATTGACGCAACCTCGGGACATGAGCTCCTCAGCTTCATGGATGCTTTCTCGGGTTACAATCAGATAAGGATGTTCCCCCCGGATATTCCGAAGACGTCTTTTGTAACGGACCAAGGACTCTATTGTTACCGAGTCATGCCGTTCGGCCTGAAGAACGCAGGGGCAACGTATCAACGTCTCGTCAACAAGGTATTCCAGGCCCAGATTGGTCGGAACATGGAAGTCTACGTGGACGACATGCTTGTGAAAAGCATCCGAGGCGTTGATCATGAGACCGACCTCCAAGAAGCGTTCGATGTTTTGAGAAAGCACAATATGAGACTCAACCCGAACAAGTGTGCGTTCGGCGTCTCATCGGGCAAGTTCCTCGGCTTTATGGTCAGCCAACGAGGAATAGAGGCAAATCCGGAGAAGATCAGGGCCATTCTAGACATGGCCCCGCCCAGAAACGTCAAAGAAGTTCAGAAACTGACCGGTCGTTTAGCCGCCATTGGGCGCTTTTTGTCGAAGTCCGGGGAGAAATGCCTCCCGTTCTTCAAAGCCCTGAGGGGGACTAAGGGGTTCGAGTGGGGGCAGCCGCAACAAGATTCCTTCGACCAGCTTAAAGCTTACCTCGTCAACCCGCCCCTGCTCAGCAAGCCCATACCAGGCGAACCCCTCTACCTCTACTTGGCAGCCTCGGAACAGACACTAAGCGCGGTCTTAGTCAGAGAAGAAGATAGAACTCAAAAGCCCATTTACTACGTCAGCAAAGTGCTCCGGGACGCCGAGCTCCGGTACCCGAAAATTGAGAAAATAGCCTACGCCCTGATAATGGCTGCAAGAAAGCTTCGGCCATACTTCCAGTCTCATTCGGTGGTCGTCCTTACCGACCAGCCGTTGAAACAGATCCTTCACCCAGGTGGATGGTCGACCCTATCTAAGATGCCTCTCCCCCGGACAAGCCGATTACGCCCTGCAAGAGCTCCATGAGGGCATCGGCGGAGCCCACTCCGGCTCCAGAGCCTTGGCACGTAAAGTGTTAAACTACGGGTATTACTGGCCCACTCTCCTACGGGACGCCGAACGACACGTTCGACAATGCACATCCTGTCAGAAGTATTCCGACATCCGACGCCTTCCACAAGCACCACTCTCCTCCTTGTCGAGTCCGATCCCCTTCGCAATGTGGGGGATGGATCTACTCGGGCCATTTCCACCGGCCCCCGGACAGTTGAAGTTTCTAGTCGTGGCAGTCGACTATTTCTCGAAATGGGTCGAGGCCGAGCCCCTGGCTACAATTACCGAACATAGAGTCGTCCAATTCTTCTGGAAAAGTGTAATCTGTCGTTTCGGTGTTCCCCGAGTCGTAGTTACGGATAACGGTACGCAGTTCGCTGGAGCTGCCTTCCGAGCCTTATGTCAAGACCTAGCTATACAGCACCGCTTCTCCTCAGTCTCTCATCCCCAGTCAAATGGCCAAGCCGAGAATGCCAACCGGCAGATCCTCTCCGGCATCAAGAAGAGACTCGACAAATGCTCCAAGGGATTGTGGGTCGATCAGCTGCCCAATGTGTTGTGGAATTACCGAACCACGAAGCGGATCCCGACGGGCGAGAGTCCGTTCAATCTCACCTATGGGTCCGAGGCCCTCATCCCACTGGAAGTTGGAATACCCTCTCCTCGCCTGATTGCCTTCGAAGAAGAACAGAATGCCAGGGAGCTCAGAACGAGCCTAGATTTGGTTGACGAGATTCGGGAAAGAGCCGCCGTACGGCAGCAAGGTTACCGAAGAAGAATCGAACTCGCCTACAACAAACGGGTCCGCCCAACCGACTTGAAAGAGGGGGACCTGGTCCTCCGAAAGCTGGCCATTTCGTTCCCCGGACAGAAGAGCAAATTGGCCCCGAATTGGGAGGGACCGTACAAAGTATCCAAAGTAATCCGCCCCGGTGCGTACAAGCTAGAAGACCTTGAGGGTAGAGAAATCCCCAGGACTTGGAATGCCGACCATCTTTTGAAATACCTAGAGAAGGCAACCCCGCCTATCTAAGTAACTCGAGATGTCGGGCAACCACTCCTGCTACTAGTAATTTTTCCTTTGTTCTTTTTCATTGTAATAAACGGCTAGCAACTTTAGAAGCAGCCGACCATTAGATATTAATAAATAAATAAAGTTTTTCTTTACATTATCGCGTACTTCCGCCTCTAATTCCCTTATCACACAATGGTTCGGAGTCCAGCACTCGGCTCGACTCTTCCTACTCGGCCCGTCTTCAGACGGGCCGGGGGCAGATCGCCGTTCGAAATTGCTCCTGCAGCCGTTGAATGGATCGGAGTCCAACACTTGGCTCGATTTTGCTTCGCAAATCCGCTCCTATGCGGACTAGAAGCAGCTCGCCATTCGAAACTGCTCCTGCATCTCTCAAACTTATCACACAATGGTTCGGAGTCCAGCACTCGGCTCGACTCTTCCTACTCGGCCCGTCTTCAGACGGGCCGGGGGCAGATCGCCGTTCGAAATTGCTCCTGCAGCCGTTGAATGGATCGGAGTCCAACACTTGGCTCGATTTTGCTTCGCAAATCCGCTCCTAAGCGGACTAGAAGCAGCTCGCCATTCGAAACTGCTCCTGCATCTCTCAAACTTATCACACAATGGTTCGGAGTCCAGCACTCGGCTCGACTCTTCCTACTCGGCCCGTCT
The DNA here is from genome assembly GCA_017893485.1 of Hemerocallis citrina. NCBI lineage: Eukaryota > Viridiplantae > Streptophyta > Magnoliopsida > Asparagales > Asphodelaceae > Hemerocallis > Hemerocallis citrina. The sequence continues at coordinate 38,048,830 of CM030362.1, forward strand.
TCAGACGGGCCGGGGGCAGATCGCCGATCGAAATTGCTCCTGCAGCCGTTGAATGGATCGGAGTCCAACACTTGGCTCGATTTGGCTTCGCAAGTCCGCTCCTAAGCGGACTAGAAGTAGCTCGCCATTCGAAACTGCTCCTACATCCCTTAAACTAATCTAACGACCGGATCCTTCCTCCGGCTCGACTCTATCTCCCCGACTCGTCCTTAAACGGTCCGGAACCCGTCCCGACCGTAGACTGTGCCGAGCTGACGAGGTACCGACCCTCGTTTTTGGAAAAAATCACCCCGAGGTCAACTCGCCGTTAGATCCTCTCAAATTGTGTGCCAAAGCATGATGAGTGGATCCAGTAGTGCCACGTGCCCACAAAACGACAAGATAACGTTTTCTTGGTACTCGTGCCTGCCTCTGGATTCGTGCCCCCATCCGACGGTTATGGACACCCCACGTCGATCGGCACCAAGAGCCGAACGGCGGAGTCAGAACAACACATTGTTGGAAAATTCGTTTCGGCCATCAATTGTGCCGAGCTGACGAGGTACCGACCCTCGTTTTGGGAAAAAATCACCCCGAGGTCAACCCGCCGTTAGATCCTCCCAAATTGTGTGCCAAAGCGTGATGAGTGGATCCAGTAGTGCCACGTGCCCACAAAACGACAAGATAACGTTCTCTTGGGACTTGTGCCTGCCTCTGGATTCGCGCCACCATCCAACGATTGTAGACACCCCACGTCGACCGGCGTCAATAGCCGAGCGACAGGATCAGAATTGCGACAAAAGACTCGACGAACAGCCAATAGAAGACACTTCGGATAAATCAACCCCAATTTTATTAATGACTTGGACGAGTTTACAAAAAGATTACTACAGCGAGTTCAACAAAATATTAGAAGGCATGACCCGCTCATCTCCTCCGAGGAAGGGGGACATTCCGGTTCAACGACACTTTGGGTCGGCGCTTCTTAGCCTCCGAGCTCGTCTCCAGGCCGACGAACCGGGACGCCCCTTCGCCGCTGAGCCTCACAGTCGCCCCAACCGAAGCGCCACTTGAAGACACCGCCACACCACTTTGTGCATCGGCGGCTGACACCCCGATGATAGGAGTCCGGGACGCCGCTTGGTAGAACGTGATACCTCGCTCGATCTCTTCGCGGGTACACGAGGTGCTCCGGACGTTGGCCCTCACCGGCTGAGGCTTGAGCCGAGCGACCTCCTCCTCCAATTCGACGATCCGGTCCTTCAGTGCCTCGTCCTTCACGACAATTTTGAACCGAGGAAGCTTCGCCGATCCAGGGTACTCGGCGCTGTCAGATATGACGCGACGCAGATGGGTCACCTCGATACTCTTGTCGACTGTCACCCTTTGCAAACGCTCGACCTTCTTCACGAGCTCATCTCGTTCGGCCAAAACAGAAGCCAATTCTTCTTCCTTAGCAAATAGCTCGGCTTCGGCTATCCGCAAGTGGTATACTTCGGCCAACAGATCCCCGTTCTTCATCTCCATATTGTACAGCATCCTCCTCGTCAGGTCGATCTCGCCCTCAAGGCGTTTCACGAGAGACAGATGGAACAGCTCTACTTGTCGCCGAGCCATCGTAGTGACGGGGGCCTACCCTACCACCGAACCAAACACTTAGACAATTTCAAAGACAAAACGTTTTTTCATTTATCAAAAAGCGGTGGCCAGTCCGCAAAAGGCGTTACAAAGCTCGGAAGAAAAAGCAGAACTGAAACTACAAAAAGATTAACGAAAGAATCAAGGGTCCACCTGCGTCTCCGCTCCCACCCCGGACGCATCGACGGGCGGTCCCTCGATCTCCCCCTTAGCCGGGTCATCCTCTCCCCCTCCGTCTTCGCCTTCGACCTCGTCCTCGGCATCCCCCTCCTCGTCGTCCACGGGCGACTCGGGCCACAGTCGATAACCGACTCGCTCGAAGCCGGGGACACGAGCCTGGACATGGTCCAGGGCCGTCTGGTAGGATCGCTCCATGTTCTCGGCCATATGTTTCTTCGCCTCTGCCTCAATCTCGGCTTCGACCTCCGCCCGGATCCTCGCGGCCTGCGCTTCCCTCTCCGCCTTCTCGTCGGCCAAGGACTTCAATGCCGCGGCAAGATCTTGGGCGGCCTTGGCAGCTTTGGCGGACTCCGCTTCGAGGCCCTCCTTCGCTTTCTTCAGGTCGGCAGTAAGGTCGGCCACCCGAACGTCCAGAGCCTCGGCCCGCCTCTGCTCGGCCTCGAGATCCTTGACCGCCCGGACCTTCGCCAGCCTGTCTTTCTCGCTGGCGGACTTCAGCTCCTTCTCCTGTGCGGCGAACGCCTCCATGAGATGGCCGAAGTGAACGGTGGCCTACAAAGACAACGATAAGTAAAAAGTACGCACCGAGTAACAAACTTGAAGAAATTTGCGAACACTTACCGAAACAAGCCCCCGGGCGACTTCGTAAGTGTCGTCGCCGACCCTCCCCGCATTCAGCGCGGCCTTATCCTTCGGGGTCGCCAAGTGTTTGACGACCTGCATTGACATCTGCGAGTTGCCGAGGAAACCATCATGATTCCTCACCAGCCAGTTCGGCACAAACAACTGCTTGTGCTGCTCGGTCAGGATTTCCTCGGCATCCTGAGTCAATGGGGGAGGCTCGAGCGCCAGCGCCGCATTGACATCGAAGACACCCTCGTTCACGGACCGGGCGACAGGGGCCGAGGTCTCCTCCACCACCAGTACCTCCGAAGGCACCTCGGTAGTCGGGGGAGGCGGAGCAACGTTAGTGGCGTCCGCGGGCTGAACACCCGAAGACGCACCCTCGGCCGCCCTCTTCCTTTTTCTGGTCCCGGTCAGCTTGGACCTGTCGGCCATCATAGCTTTAAAGTCAATCTTCATCGACTCTGCATCAACAAAAAAAAAAGGGGGAGAAAACCGAATCAAAACAGACGAATTGAAGACTTAGAAAAAAAAATGAATGAGATGTCAAGAGCGTACTCGGGTCGATGGGGCTTAGTCCGGACCCGAACAACACCTCTTCGGTCAACTCCCTCCAACTCAGTACCGGAAGGGCCGTGATCTTCCTCGCTACCTCCTCCTCGGCCTCAGATAGTGCGGGGTCGCCCCGCGCAAATTTCGGCACTTCCACCTTCCACCGGGACGGAATGTGCCAAATCGCTTCGCCCCTTACGATAAAATACTTCTCCCTCCAACCCTTAAGAGAGTCGGGATTCTCCACAATCTTAACACCTCTCCTCGGCCCCAAATAGTACCGGTACTCCGAGCCGTGTTGCTTGTTTATCCGATAGAGGCCCCGGAAAACTGACAGATCCGGCGCTACCTCGGCTCGGTGACACTGAAGCAAGAACGCGTTCACATGACGCCAAGTGTTTGGACTGAACTGAGTAGGGGCGAGACAATACCAGCCGAGGATCTGAAGTATGAAAGGGTGCAGCGGAAAACGCAGTCCCGCGTTCAAGGAGTCGACGTCAAACATGCACATGTCCGACGAAGGCAACTTAGTGTTTGCTCGCACCCCGGGGCCAGCGACCATCAGCTTGTACTCCGACGGGATAGCGAAAGCCTTCCTGATCCGAAGAAGATCCTTCTCGGTCAACGACGAAATGAGCTCGTCAGCTTCGGAGGGATGGAACGGATTAGGCTCCTCGACGATCTTCGACTTTCCGTAGATCGCTTTCTCCAGAAGATCACCCACGTACTGCCTGACTCCCGAATGCCCGGACAGGACGGAAGGATATTGTCCTATCTCGGGAGCTCGTTTCGGGTTCTCCACAATCACCCCCACCATGGGGGGCGGGGTCTCCCCTGTCCTCTTCTTCTTCCCGACCCTCGACTCGACAGCCAGCGGTTCGGCCATCTGCTTCCCCTTCCTGCGAGCTTCCGCCCTACTCCTCTCCCCGGCGCCATCACCGCCCGAGGACGAGGCACCACTACCCGAGCTTACCCTTGACATCCTTTGAAAAAGCTAAGGCAAAGACAAACTAACCTTTGAAGTGACGTTCACGGTCGGAGAATGCTCGCCGGAAATCGCCTGGCCCACGCGACAGCTAACGACAACACCGTGGAGCAAGAGCGCCGCTAGCAGAAGACTTAGAGAACAAAAGTAAATTCGTAAAGTGAAAAGTGAGAAATGAGCTCAGGAGTGAAGGAATGGTAACTTATAACCTCAACTGATAACGGGCCTCCTTGGGAATCCCAAAGGCCCACTAAGAATCCCAAACGCCCTACAAGAGAGAGGCGGCGGTATGAGAGGGATGGCGGAACTCCCCAAAAAACACAAGTTGCGACTCGGCCACCGGTCTAATGAGCCAAGCTATCGAACGAAACGCTCAGTGACCGAGCCACCAAGTTCGCCCAAAAATACCCAACTCCGCGCCCGGCAAACAGCGCGAGGTATCCGGGCCGCGGTGCCGAGGTACTGGGCCTCGTTTTTGGGAAAAAATCCTCCCGAAGCAAAATCACCGTCGGATCTCTCCAAAATTCGCGTCAGAATCTGATGAACGGTTCAGATTGCGCCACGCCCACAAAACGACAAGATAACGTTTTCTCGTGATCTGAACCCCATCCTCGTGATGCGTGCCCAGATAAACGGCCCAGATCTTGCCACGTCCACAAAACGACAAGATAGCGTTTTATGGGGATCCACGCCAAAGATGGACGGCCTAGTTGATGCCACGTACCTCGGATGCTCCGAACCAAGGCACCGACCCTTCCCACCAGGTCGCCGACCCTCCAAGCCGCGGCACTACGCATCCGGGCCATGCTGCTGGGTTACCGACCCATCCAACCGGGTCGCCGACCCCCCAAGCCGCGGCACTACGCACCCGGGCCGTGGTGCTGGGGTACCGACCCTTCCAACCGAGTCGCCGACCTCCCTAGCCGCGGTGTGACGCATCCGGGCCGCGGTGCCGAGGTACCGACCCTCGTTTTTGGGAAAAAATCCTCCCGAAGCAAAATCACCGTCGGATCTCTCCAAAATTCGCGTCAGAATCTGATGAACGGTTCAGATTGCGCCACGCCCACAAAACGACAAGATAACGTTTTCTCGTGATCTGAACCCCATCCTCGTGATGCGTGCCCAGATAAACGGCCCAGATCTTGCCACGTCCACAAAACGACAAGATAGCGTTTTATGGGGATCCACGCCAAAGATGGACGGCCTAGTTGATGCCACGTACCTCGGATGCTCCGAACCAAGGCACCGACCCTTCCAACCAGGTCGCCGACCCTCCAAGCCGCGGCACTACGCATCCGGGCCGTGCTGCTGGGTTACCGACCCATCCAACCGGGTCGCCGACCCCCCAAGCCGGGCACTACGCACCCGGGCCGTGTTGCTGGGGTACCGACCCTTCCAACCGAGTCGCCGACCCCCCTAGCCGCGGTGTGACGCATCCGGGCCGCAGTGCCGAGGTACCGACCCTCGTTTTTGGGGAAAAAATCCTTCCGACCCTCAGGAGCCGTTGGATCTCGTAGGAAAGCGCGCTCGTCATGATGGACGTCCCAGATCTTGCCACGTCCACAAAACGACAAGATAGCGTTTTATGGGGATCCACGCCAAAGATGGACGGCCTAGATGATGCCACGTACCTCGGATGCTTTGAACCGAGGCACCGACCCTTCCAACCAGGTCGCCGACCCCCCCAAGCCGCGGCACTACGCATCCGGGCCGTGGTGCTGGGGTGCCGACCCTTCCAACCGAGTCGCCGACCCCCCAAGCCGCGGCACTACGCATCCTGGCCGTGGTGCTGGGGTACCGACCCTTCCAACCGGGTCGCCGACCCCCCTAGCCGCGGCGCTATGCATCCGGGCCGTGGTGCTGGGGTACCGACCCTTCCAACCGAGTCGCCGACCCCCCTAGCCGCGGTGCTACGCATCCGGGCCGCGGTGCCGAGGTACCGACCCTCGTTTTTGGGAAAAAATCCTTCCGACCCTCAGGAGCCGTTGGATCTCGTAGGAAAGCGCGCTCGTCATGATGGACGTCCCAGATCTTGCCACGTCCACAAAACGACAAGATAGCGTTCTATTGGGATCCCCGCTAAAGATGGACGGTCTAGATGGTGCCACGTACCTCGGATGATCCGAACCGAGGTACCGACCATTCGAACCAACTCGCCGACCCCTCGAACCGCGGCGCAACGCATCCGGGCCGGGGTGACGGGGTGCCGACCCTCGTTTTTGGGAAAAAATCCCTCCGAGGAGCAGGAGGCGTCTGATCGTTCCGAAATTCGCGCTCCATCATGATCGAAGGCCCAGATGATGCCACGCCATAAATAGGTATTAAAAATTGGTTTTTATTTATTTAAATCGGTTTATTTATTTAAAAAATTGCGAAAAATCGCTAAAAATTCGGGAAAATTAGCTAAAAATTCCAGGAAATAATTAAAAATTCGGGGAATATTTCTAAGCCACCGAACGAGCAATTATTACCTAGAATACGCGGTTAAAGCCCCCGAACAATTAGCCAACACATCGCAAAATTAAATAAATCATCCGGAAAAATAGATAAAAACTCGACACAGCTTCGGAGCATCAAAGAAGGAGGAACTAGCCTACCCCCGTGCTCCAGGATTCAAAAATCACCCATTCGGACTGCGATACAGTTCCACCGACCACTGAGTTAGTCAAACTACTCCTCAAAGACTGACCACCCTCAGTCTTTAGGAGTGGGGGGCTCGTGATATGGTCAAAACAAGGGGTTCAATCGAGACCGTCCAAATGGGGCACGAATCCTACAGCTCAGGGACGAGACGGTAATTTCACATGCAAACGGGTCCGAAGCGGGTACTGGGTCTCCTTCTCACAGATCCAATAACCCGCAAACGGATCCACCACAGCTGGGCACGGGTTTCAACCCGCTGCCAACTCGATCCAGCAAGACACAATCAAGGTCCCTGATTAGATCTAAATCAACGGCCATGATTCACGTCAATCTTTACACTGGGATTTAGGGATTAAAATTCCTTATCTGATTACCAGAATATACCTTATCAGATTACTTTCCCAATCTGTTTACAAGGAGATTATTCCATATCAGATTACGCGGATTACATTCCTAAATTGTTCTCTAAGACGCCTATAAATACCCCCCACCCATCTCCATTAACAGGTAATCAATCTTTCTCTAGTTAAACGCTCTTTCATAATCAATTCTGGTTACTGACTTGAGCGTCGGAGGGTGCGTCGCCGGGAACAACCCCGGTGTCTCGCACTTTTTGCAGGTGCACGGCGGGAGCGACGATCAGGGTTCAACGGAACAGGTATACAGGTTCTCCTATTCAGTTTCCCCAAAGAACTCACAAATTCATCTGTTTGCCCCCACACCGAATTTAGCGGCAACAGGTATCTAATCTAATCTAATCTAATCTGAATAGATCAATTTGTGTAATCAAGAGGTGAGCCGTTATCATTGTTCAACTTCAAGTGGGGATTGTACCGAGTGTTTCAAAGGTGAGAGAGAGAGATTGAGAGTTGTAATCTCTTTGTAATCTTTGTATTTCTTGGGGAATAAGAAGTATTGGTTATCTCTGCATATTGATTATGTTCTTGAGAGATCTTGCATATATTTTGGTGGCTTGTTCTTGGTTCATCTAAGTCTTGGAGGTTTCTTGTGTGTTTCCGCTATTAGCACTACGAGATGTGGGGTAGATCCTCCGACAAGTGGTATCAGAGCAGTTGGTTCGCGATGGCCGATGACAAGATGAAGATCGAGAGATTCGATGGGAATGACTTTGCGATGTGGAAGATTCAGATGATAGCGTATCTTCGTCAGAAAGATCTTGATGGTCCATTGTTTGATGAGAAGTCGGTAGGTACAGATAAGGATGCGAAGGTCTTGGCAGATTGGAATCATTTGGATCAGAAGGCGCTTGGGCAGATTCAGTTGGGGCTGAGTAGGAAGGCGTTATTTCATATCTCGAAGGCAAAGACCACAAAGGAGGTTATGGAGATTCTCACGGATATGTATGAGAAACCGTTAGCATCTAATCAAATTCTTCATATGAAGAAATTGGTTAATATGATGTTGAGGGAAGGGGGTTCAGTAGCAGAGCATGTGAACAATTACTGTATGGTTTACAACCAGATGGAAGCTGTAGATTTGAAGTTTTCAGGGAGGGGGTGGACATTGTTACTTCTATCTACTTTACCCGATAGTTATCGTACGGTGGAACAGGCTATTACAGGTACTATGACGAATTCGACGACTATACAGGATGTGGTGAGTAGCATTCTGAACGAGGAGGTGAGAAGGGTGAGAAACGGGGGATATCCATCATCTTCTAGAGATTCCGCCATGTACATTGAGAAGATACGTGGGAGATTTAAGAGCAGTCGAAGAAGAAAGGATCAGAGTAGTTCATCTGAGAGTGGGTCTGATGACAGCGATGGGGGACATGGGCCTGAGTGCTGGTATTGTCACAAGAAGGGTCACATGATGCACAGTTGTAAGGCTTTTATGAAGAAAAAGCAAGAGAAACCGAATAAAGATACTCCAAAGGAAGCTCAAGTGGGGCTTGTTGATGATCTATGCTTATCAGCTCGGGAGGAGTTGGGCACTCAAGATTGGTGTATTGATTCGGGAACTTCTTTTCATTGCACCCTAACCCTAACTAACCCAGTGGAGTTTTTTTTAAATTTTGTGTCCTTAAAAAAAAAAAAAACTTACTGCGGTTTTTTTAAACTGGCCTAAAACTTAGTGTGGATTTTATTTTAATTTTAAATTTAGCCTTTTTTAAATTGTTGGTTGTTTTTTTTAAAGAAACATCTATTTACAGTTCTTCTAATTTCTTGAAATTCATCATTCTTCATCTTTTGCTCTATGTCACGCGTTTGTATTGGGAAATCTCAAATCTATGGTACCATGAAGAGCTCTCACTATATATCTAAGAGTCTCGCGATCAACTGTATCATGTAAGTAGATTTTACTTATGTTTTCAAAAATATTATATTTCCCAAAATATTCTCTTGCTTTGCTTAATGTATGTTCATCTATCTTTTTCAATGCATGAATTTAGGGGGAGTATGTTGTACACTTTGTTTCTGCTTTCTTTCGTTCCCTCTTGGTGTGTTCCAAAAAGAGAGAGAATCTTTTGAATGTTTTTACTAAAAATAAATGTCTTTTTGAATATTTTACTACAAATACATGAAAATCTCTTAAATGTTCTTCATCTATGAAAATCTTTGATACAGGAAATATTGGATTAAGAGGGAGTATTTATATGCCTTATTCTTTTTTTTTCAACGTTCAAAGATATATTTTGTTCACACCAAAAGGGAGGGATTGTTAACTTCTAGTTTGGTGTGCACAAAACGGGCTTACAAATATTAATAAGTTTGAATTGAGATTTTCAGATTTTCAGGAATAAATAAAATCAATAAGAGATTCAAAGAGAAGCAAAGAAGGAACGCAATAAAGAAGGATTGCAAAATCAAGCAAAAGAAGAAGTCATTCAAAAAGAGCACATATTGATTAGTGCCCAAGAAAGCCAACAAGATCAGTTTGTGTTATTCCATATATGTGAGATTTTATATGTAATGAATTGATTATTAATTGATTAGTATATGGTAAGAATATAAAGTGGTTTCGTCAGAATCAGCACGATTGCGGTCGATCGTACTATAGTGTCGGTCGACCGCACCACAGTCAACCGCCCATTATAATTAATATGATGAAGAAGTCGACCATTCATCTTTCGACATTTCGATTAAAAGATGAACGGTTGACTGTCACCTTTTGCAGTTAACCGTACTTCGTGCAGATTTTTTTTGGAATGTATCGTTTCTATTTTTGAGAGATACACTTCCTGTAGCGCCCAAAATCCCCATACTGGAAATCTGAGATCCTACTCCAGGAGTCGAACTTCAAAATAGCCACAATCACAGAAAGTACAGGAAAATTTAAAACTTTTATTCCATATAAATGTTACATTTACAAGTGTTACAATATCCAAATAAGAATTACAAGATTTACAACAATATAATAACACTTGCATATGTCCCTTGGTTGCTTGGACCAGCTCGAGCTCTGCAGTACCTGTAAATCGGCTCCAGATACCTACAAGGTGGGGAACGTCAGTACTTCGACTGACGCAAAGCTGATAATAACAGCGATCCTCTAAATTACAATCACAACCATAATTTTATGCAAAAGAAAAGTGATGTGCCAAACAAGGGTTTAATGGATTCGAGTTCTAGTGCAGTGGTATGCCATGATCCTATGACTAGATGCAACAAATCACATGCCTGACTCTAATGTAAGCAAGACTTTGGAAACGAATGCATCCCATACTACATACGCCCCAAATCTAGCCGTCTTTCTCTACAATTTAGGGATTCAAAACCCTCGCCATGCATTCTACTCTTGTACTCAACCTGTTCCCAATAGATTATCCGTGCCCAAGGAGGTTGTAGTTGGTCGGTCTAGTTCCGCCACTGTAGTGCCTAAGTGGTGGTCATGCTTTCCACTCAGTACCCGCGCACGGACCTTACTCAGAAAGCCGCGTTAAATTCGGTCGCAAGACCGTAAATTACCAGGTACCCATGATGTCAATGATATGTGCGTTCACCCCTACCCAGGCAATGAACTTATGTATAAAGTAAACCACGTGCATAGGAACATGACGGACTCGCGGGTCAAATCCCCCTATCCGACAGGAGTCCCCCTCCCGTTCCTTACTCCGGCAATCTTTGGAAATTAACAGATCGAGATACGAGACAGTGGACTCAATCATGATTACCAAAAACGTATCCCTACGACAGGAGAGTACAACACCCGACTGTGGTCTGCTAGTACTAATGCAATTACACCCTTAATGCATCACTCTAATTCCAGTCTTACTCTAATCACTTTGGGTAAAATAAGATTGCTTCCAAAAAAACTCTGCTTATCGACCTCTGGCCCTGGCAATTCCAGTTCGGTTCGCCACTTCCCCGGGCTTGGAATTGTCCAGCGCCGTGGCCTACATTCACCCCTAACCGGGCAATGAATGTGTGTGTTCACCCCTCCCCGAGCAATGTGCTTATGTGTTTAGCCCTAATCGGGCAAAGAATTTGTGCGTTCACCTCTACCCGGGCAATGAACTTAATTTGATGGCACTGCTCGGACGTCCTACGCTTCGGTGGAAGTTTATAACTTAGGGTCGACAGATGTAGGGCATCATCCTATCCTAGTGACTAACTCGAGTCACAAAATCCACCATGGGAGTCAAAAAGAACCAGTAATAGATACCAAACGTCCCTAGACAATGAGTTATCAACTCTAATGGTACACAGGGGAAAAGTCCTCTCAACACTTAGTCAAATCCCAAGACTAAGCAACCTACGGGGTTTCTGCCCGAAACTTAAAAGATCATAACTCCCTCGATACAACTCCGATTTGGGTGTACAAGCCCAACCCAAAAAATTAAAGACCTAGGCTATAACTTCCTAGTTGATCATAACCTCAGTTTCTATCATCTAGGTCCTCAAAATGGTCTCTCAAGCCTCAGCCTGTGTATTTTCTGTACACTGGCTGCACCTTACCGATAGCCTAAAACACTACTCACTCATCAGAATGCTACAAACCCAGGTTCTATGGAAAGGTGTGGGTGTCCTCTACAATTTCCTAGTTGGTCACCAATCCCAAATATGCCATTTAATTACCCTAAAACACACATTACTCTCAGGTATACTAAATCACACAGTAAGTTTTTTTTCAAACAGAGCACTTAGCTCAGATCCTCGTCTCTGTCCAGTCTTGTCAAAATCATATTAAATCATCCACTCACAGGAATCACCTTAAATATGTCTTGTTAGAAAGGTCTAGATGTCTACTACAATTTTCCAAGGAAACACTTCCTCAAAATTTGCTCTTACAGAGCCTCAATTGTGTCATCTCTACAGGGTGTCTAATCTGACTGAATTCAGCACAGTACGTGCTATAAAATCCATCATAAATCATATACTCATTCAATAGTCACCAAATTTACAGTAAGGAAACTAGATATCATAATGAATAACATGCAAAAGGTTTCATGTCCAAATTTCAAGTATACACTGAGTTCTTTATGTTCCAAACAAGCATAAAAATTATACTGTTCTTCAGTCACAGTTCTAGCTACTGTTGATAGATTAATTTTGAAAATGCCTTTAACTTCATCCAATTATCTTCTTGATTTTTTCATAGAGTCTAGATACATTTGAGAAAACATGGTAAAAATTTTAGATTAAGATCATGTTCCAATTAATTATGAGAAACCCAACAATCTCAGGTATCACTATAAACAAATCCTGCTACTGCCTTATGGCTCTGTTCCAAAAATAGATTTTATTAAAATACCAAAAAACCTCAGAAATATCCGAAATAATTCATGGATCATCTAGACATGTAAGGGAACAATCTGTGAAAATTTCATCATCAAATTCCATGTGGTTTGTTCTCGGAAAATTATAGAAAGTGACATGCAGATTAAGATTCCAGGTTCTAGTTCCAGATTCAACTTCCAATCTCTTAAACGACTATTCTAAACTCCTACTACTTCACATGCATGCAAGAATCAACAAGAAACAACAAGAAAAGTTTATAGAAACTCCCCACCCTAAATTGATTAGAGAGTAGCTGATGGTCTTGAGCTTTTACTTCTCCAAGAATCCACTCCAAGAGAGCTCCTTTTCAATCCTTCTTCCTTTTCTCCTTCTCTTTCTTTCTTGGGCTTGTGTTCTGAAAATTTCAGAACTTAGGAGGAGAAATGAGAGGGTTTTTGATGGAAAAGAGTGAGGAAAGAGGGGGGGGGGGGATTTTAGGGTAGTAGGGTGTAGACTAGGATGGTTTTGTGAGAAAACCATGATCTTAGCCATTGGTTTTAGGGTACAATGGTTGGCTACACTTTTTAGTCCTTAATTGAGTTCTTAGATGAGAGATGAGAAGTTTATCGAGTGTATGCAAGATATACTCATCGTAGTATCATACAATAATATATTTGCATATGTACTGTACCAAAAACTAGTGTATATACTAGTATCGGTCCTCCTCATTTTCGTGCATCATCTAGAACGCAACTATCCTCATGAACCGCTCTGCAAACCTAACCGCACACCAACGACAGTAAAATCAAACAAAACACCGAAATCATATGCACGCATACAGACAATATATATATATATATATACTAGATTTGTTCGTGGGCACGTGCCTATGGCACGTCTTCGGAACGATACAACACACGAAAAGCTCTGTAAACAGTAAAACAACAATTATGTAGTTTAAGTTTGAATAGTATGATAATAATTAGTTGTAAATAAAAGTCGATGTTATATATATATATATATATATATATATATATATATATATATATATATATATATATATATATATATATATATATATACATACTAGATTTGTTCGTGGGCACGTGCCTACGGCACGTCTTCGGAACGATACAACACACGAAAAGCTCTGTAAACAGTAAAACAACAATTATGTAGTTTAAGTTTGAATAGTATGATAATAATTAGTTGTAAATAAAAGTCCATGTTTCTATTAGTATATGTCGAAAAATAATTATAAATGAGGGTGTAAAATCAAATTTCTTAGAACTTTAAGTGTGGAAAATGAAGAAATTTAACTGTTGAAGAAATATTTGCTATTTTCAATATAACATGTGCAATAAAAAAAGCATAAAAATTCTGAAAATTTTACAGACCTGAAATCTTAAAATCTAAATTTCTAAGTAAATAAAGAAAGAATGAGAGAGAGAGGGGGAGGGAGAGAGAGAAAGAGAGAAATATGAAAAAGTGAAAAGATATGAGAGATATAGTAATAAAGTAATGTGTTTTTTAGTTTTGGGGAGAAAATTTTAATTTTTGGGTTCGAAATTTTAGGCGGAAAAATATGTTTTGGGAGAATCAATCTAGTCCATTGGTTTTATGGGAGATTGAATGAGAGCCACTTGATAGCTTTCTTTGTAATTTATTATATAGATATATAAGTATTGTACAATCCGAGGTATTACACTTCCTAAGTCTATATATTTGGACGAACCACTGTGTATTCTTCACCGATTGCTCTGATAAAAATTTTCTGAACTAATTAATTCATCAATTAATCCGTGTGTGTGATACTTATTTTTTTTTTCCAGTCAGGATCATTAATGATCTTTAGTTTTTCTATTCTTCCACTTCGGTGAGATTGACGGGTTTATGTTAGCAGTCTTGTGGGTGTAATAGGTCTCTCGGCCTGAATCGGAGAATCATTGTACAAGGGTTTGAGTATAGTGGAATGCTTGTGGCGGAGAATTGCTATAAGTAGGTAGTGTGGACGTAGACCTGAGTGTCGAACCACGTTATATCGCTGCGTCACTTGTGTTTGCTGTGTTTGTTTTTTCTATATCTTCTCATTTACTTTGCAACTTAATTTTAATTTTTTTAATTCTGCACAATCACCCTATTTCCCCTCCCCCCGGTTGATTTACACGCAATTAAACTGGTCCGATTCAAGAGTTTAACCAAAGAAATTCAACTGTGATTAGTTATTCTGGTTTTGATTTTTTAGGAGCTGTAATCTGGTTGTGTAGAAGATTACAAGATCATCTCGAATTGATTAGAATTTCTCTCTAAGGTGCTGCAGAGTTTGCATTTAACCCTTTTCCTGATAAAGGTTTATAGTATGTGAGTTATACATTCCTCTTATAGGTCACCCACCAAGTGTAGTCGGCGCATATTAAAAGCACACTTTGCACAAAGTAACAACTGAAAAAAAATTATGATAATTTTCTCTGAAGGATTGTGTAACAACTTCGTAACAGCGTTTGAAATTTCTGATCTAAAGAATTGCCACTTGTGAACTCCTTTAAGCTAAGGCTTCTTAGGTTTCTCCAATATTTTACTTTTTCTCTCAAACTTATGTGTGATGGGTAGTATGTGCAACTTTTAGAATGGTTGCATACTCTTATCCTGAGCTTTTTGATTTGCTCAGGACGGTATCTCAGTTTCAGATGGTCCTAAACAAGTTTTAAAATAAGGCTCTTTTTAAGTTTACAAAATAAAAAATTAAAATTATTTAAATTCAAACAAAGTTTGAGCCTGGAGGACAAACTATTTAAATGAAATCAAATTTATATATATATACGTTCTTCCAAAAAAAAAATTGATTGATAATGTACGCATTTTCCATAAACTGTATCATGGCAAAAAGAAACTCTGACAAACTCTAACAATAAAAACGAAAGGGCAAAAGCCAAAATACCCCCCCAACGTTTGGCCTAAGTACAATATGCCCATATAACGTTTGAAAAAAATACACTAAACTCATTATTCCGTTAACTTAACTTATTCCGTTAAGTTAGAATTATTGAATTACCTTTCTACCCTTACCCTTTCATATCTCAATCTCTTCTTTCTTCCTTTCTTCATTCCTTTTTTCTTATTTCATTTTTCTCTATTAACAACGATTTATTCGACAACGATTTCTTTGAGACAAAGTACATGAAGAGAGTTCTATGAAACCATTGCACACTAGAAAACCAAGATCTTAACTTTAGTCCTTAAAATTCAAATATCAACAGAGAAAACATCTGCAGTAAATTTAATTTAATAAAAAGAAGAGCTCTTGTTTGATCGAGTAAAACTTCTTACAAATTTCAAACTAATCACAAAAAATTTGGCAAAATAAAATATCAAATTAAATAATTTAACATATCCTATCCCAAATTCATAATTGGATTGACATATTTGTCTAATTATTTAATGACATTATATTCATCAAAATTGATATCATAGTGTGAAATTTGGAAGAAGGTCCAAACCTGATCAAAAACTTTTTTAAAATCAAATTCAAGTCGCGACCAACATTTATACTGTGGATATTCAAATTGTAAAGGACAATCTGAAAGTCCATCGTTTCAAAATTATAGTTGTTATAAAACGAAGCCTCTAAGATTACCAAGAACTTTTGATAAATGAAGAAGTTCCATGTGATATGACTTGCTAATTCTTAAACTGCCACAGGCAATTTCATAAATGTTCGTGGATCATTACATGACCAATGAAACAATTTGCATGGTTCATCTGTTTCTTTCACAAACAGATATTCATGTGAAAATTAACTTGTTTAATCTTGTTCATTCAATAATACGTGTACACTACTGTAGCATCCCATTCTTCTAAAACGTTCGTGGACCGAAGAAATCGTTGTCGAATAAATTGTTGTTAATAGAGAAAAATGAAATAAGAAAAAAGGAATGAAGAAAGGAAGAAAAAAGAGATTGAGATATGAAAGGGTAAGGGTAGAAAGATAATTCAATAATTTTAACTTAACGGAATAAGTTAAGTTAACGGAATAATGGGTTTAGTGTATTTTTTCAAACGTTATATGGGCATATTGTACTTAGGCCCAACGTTGGGGGGTATTTTGGCTTTTGCCCAAAACGAAATACATGATCTCAACTATTTTAAAAAGTCTTACTTGCTACATTTAAATTTTTAACATTGCATGCAGAATCCATTGCTACATTTAAATGATATCTCTTTACATAATCCCAATAGTAAAGTAATAACTCAACAGTAAATTAATAATTCAACAGTACAATTAATTTAATTTTTTTAATAAATAATTGCATTAATTTAATAACTTAACTCTAAAGTTACCTAGTACTGAAAAGTGAAAAATGAAAACTAGGTAATTGAAAAATGAAATACCCACTGAATAATTGCATTAATTTCTCCAATTGCATTAATTTAATCTCAAGTCTCAACCAGTGGTGAAACTGAAAAATGAAAATAAAAACAAGAAGAGAAGATGTAGCGAAATTAAAATTACCTAACGGGCGACGCGCGGCGACGGGCGACGTGGCGCGGCAGCGACTGGCGACGCGCGGCGACGGACGCGCGGCGCGGCGACGACGGGCGACGCGCGACGCGGCGACGGGCGCGGGCGACGCTACGAGCCTGCGAGATGGATTCCCGATTCCGACTGAGTAATTTCTATTTTCTGGCTCTGGTAGTTGTCTAGATTAAGAAGATTTCAATAATCAAGAATCAAGACGAAGAACTTTCCTAAAAAAAACAATCAAGATGAAGAACATACTACAGCATAATGCAAAAGATGAAAAGAAAAGTTGGAACTTGGAGTTGACTGAGATGGAGAGAAATCAAGAAGGTAAAACGTCCAATAAGGGAACTTGGGAGTTGATTGAGATGGAGAGAAATCAGGAGAAATCATGGAGGACGGTTGGGTTTCCTTTCCTTTCCTTTTTTTTTTCTTTTTTTTCTTCTTCTAAATAACAGTGAATAAAAAAAAAATTAAATGGGGGCCCAAAAAGATTTAGAATTTTTTGCATTACTAGGCTACTTTTTGAAATTTTTTGCGATTTTAAGCCAATTGACAAACTATTAGCACTTTTGGCTAGTAGGTGCCACGTCAGCAGCGGCCGCTATTGGGAATAGTGGCCTCTTCATAGCGATCAATACATCGGATTTCCACACTTGGCAGATTTGTATAATTGCAAACCACTTGGAGTAACTGAGGTCGCTATTGTGAATAGCGACCCTGTATAACTAAGGTCGCTATTCCCAATAGCGACCACATGTTGACCCAATTGCTTTTAGGCCCACCTGATTTGACCATTTGTTGTTTTGAAAACAGTTTTCTGAAAACAGTTTTCTAAAAACACCCTAACCAAACAAGTTGGAGTTTTCAAAAACAGTTTTCTAAAAATGTAAGGTTGCGCTCGTGTAGAGAGAAAATGACTAAAGTTGGAGTTTTGTGAAAACTCTTTTCACAAAACACTCTCACCAAACACGTTTTTGGGTTTTAGAAAAAGAAAGAAAAAAAAACTTCAAACCAAACACACATGTGCACAGCTATTTTTGTGAAGATCCGTTTTTTTATTGAATATATGATATTCTTTTGTTGGATACTCGTGATGAGGATATTTTTGTGCATTAAAAAGTTGAGTTTGACCACTAATTGTAATAGAAAGGGGATTTTAAAACTAGTTTGGATGAGAGGTTTGAATTTTTTCCCAAAATTACCCTATTTTTGAAAATTTTTTCCAAACTTCCTTGCTCTTTTTTTAATTCCCTAAACGCCAAGCGAGTGTGGGATAATTCCTCCTGCTTTTTCAAAAAGCAAGTCTTAGGTTCCAAATTTTCAACCTCTAAGGACTCGTTTTTCGAAAAAGCGTGGGGAATTATCCCACACTCGCTTTTTCAAAAAGCGAGTCTGGGCCTTTTTTGCCCAGCAACACTCGCTTTATGAAAAAGCGGAGGGAATTATCCCACACTCGCTTTTTCAAAAAGCGAGTGTCGTTTGGGACTTAAACCCCCCTCCCAAACAGATCTCACTTTCTCTCATTTCTTTCTCCCTTTCGCTCACGAAACCCTAACCCATAGTCGATAAGCTTCGATTTTAGCCCTTAACCTATCAAATTAGTTGTCGAATCACTCCGAAATTCTTCATTATCTCATCCCCGTTCAATTGCCCACTTCATTTTTGTTGGTTCTTTCGATTTTTGTGGTGATTTCCGTAGCGTTCTTGAAATTGGGGGTTGAACGATTTGGGGGTGATTGTCGTGGTTCGCTTCTTACGCAAAGATTGTGGTATATTTCTCAAATTCTATATTTTTTAATGTTGTATATATATTTAGAATTATTTAGTTAGAAATTGGTTGTTATTATTGGAGGTACAATATGCATAGTGTTGATATTGTGGAAAAATAAGGATAAAATTTCGGGATAATTGTAGAATTTGTAGAATTTGTGGGTATCAGTTATAGAATTTGTAGAATTTGTAGACAAAAGCACATTTGATCAACTTTAGCACAGTTGAGTTCTATTATGTCAACAGAGTGTTTCGACAGTTTGGTCTACAGTAGGCGATTCCGGTTGCCGATCCATTTATTGCGGACATGCATAAAATTACTGGAATGAGTCGTCAATCAGGACATAATTGGGCCGCCAGCTTCTCGACATATGTGGAGAGATGGAATCTACAC
This sequence comes from Hemerocallis citrina, assembly GCA_017893485.1. Taxonomy (NCBI): domain Eukaryota; kingdom Viridiplantae; phylum Streptophyta; class Magnoliopsida; order Asparagales; family Asphodelaceae; genus Hemerocallis; species Hemerocallis citrina. Next base: position 38,067,798 of record CM030362.1, read on the forward strand.
AGATTCGAGGAAATCATTCAGAACATTCTTCCATTTGATCGAACCGTGCACGAGAACTATATGGGCTGGTATGGGAGGATGACAAGACGATACATCTCTCCGACAGGGCAGACTCCAGCAGGCGTGGTGGTACCGATACGTCGACCGGCAGCAGAACCAGTAGATCTACATTTAATGCACTTGTCTATGTTTCAACCGAAGGCATCGGCTATTCGTACGATTGTATGTTTTTTATTACTGTTAAATTCATCAAAGTTATTATAGTATTTTGATTTACAAGCATACATTTACCACAATTAATATTTCAACTTATTATGTTTTGTAGATGGCCCAGACTTGGAGTATGGACAAAAAAATGTGCTGCTGTGTTAAGTAGCAACGTAGCCGATGCGGTTAAGGACTTCGCACGCGATATGCTTATGTCCTGTCGTGCACAAGCTGATGCTGTGGGAGAGGGGGCGACCTTGGATGCTATCCTAAACACCTCCGCTCATCGGACCAGTGCACGTGCTCCTCGAGTGAAGAAAGTCGCCCGTAAACCACCACGTCGGCCTAGAAATGATGAAGAACAAGAGGATGAAATTGAAGAGGCTGAGATGCAAGTAGAGGGGGCAGAACAACAAGAGGAAGAGGAGCCGATAATAATATCCGGTGTGACACAGAAAACTCCATCACCACGAGGTAAGAGGCAACGGCGACCTCCCACATTCTTCACCCCGGAGCCATGAAGCGACTTGATATTTTGTTGATGTGATTTATTGGTTATAATTTTAATTTGTTAATGTGATTTATTGTGTATCTCAATCTTGAACTCAAGTTTTGAAGTATGGAATATATGAAGTACATAATTTGGTATGGGGTGTGTGAGTGTGGTGTTTTAATTTTATGGTTTTGTAAAATTTTGTGGTTGTGTGAATTTGATTTTGGTGAGATATTGGTGTTGAAATGTAGAATGGTGTTGAAATGTGGATTTTGGTGAGATGTTGTGCAATATTTTGTTAATGAGGAATGGTGTTGACATGGGTATTGATGTGAATTATGAGTTGAAGCTGATGCTCGAGAATTGTGTAGGGTTTATGTCCCACCAAGAGATCAAATCTTGGTGTTTTCTGCATACAAAAAAGCGAGTCTTGGTGTAAACACCGCGCTTTTTCAAAAAGCGAGTGTTGTGTTTTGCATTTTCCAGAGGTGAGGTCGTCTCTGGAAAACAAATCACTCAACAGTCGCTTTTCGAAAAAGCGAGCTGTTTACACCCAGACCCGCTTTCTGAAAAACCGAGTCTTGGGTCTGTATGCTTTTTTACAAGCAGGCTCAAGACTCGCTTTCTGAGAAAGCGAGCCTAGTCAATACTTCCACGCTTTCTTGGAAAGCGACTGTGTGGATTAGGCGAAAGCCAGAGAAGGCTTGATCTCTGGATAACACTGGACTCAAGACTCGCTTTCCCAAACACCGAGTTATTTTGTACCAAACTCGCTTTCTGAGAAAGCGAGTCTTGGGCCTGTTGATAAAAACCTACAGGCTGAAGACTCGCTTTCTGAGAAAGCGAGGAGCTATGTGAAAGACTCGCTTTTTGGAAAAGCGAGTCTTGGCTAGGAAAATGAAATCTTTATATTAGATTACAATACTCATCACGCAACAATCACACTCTGACGTCAAGAATAGATACAAACGATTTTTCAAAATAAAACTTTATAATCTCTTTCTTCATAATTTAGTATAATTACAAAGTCCAAATTAAAAAGTACAGTTACAAGCATAAAATAGTTAATTGTTTTGAGTTCCACTATTAGTGCATCGCCGCTTATTGTGTCATTGCAAACCCCCAATTTTATTTCATGTACTCTTCGATCAGTTCATGTACTCTTCGAGCAAAAAGCATCCCTTCAGATAAAAGCTTACTGGCTTTCTGTCGATGAGTAGTAAAATAAGAGTTCAGACGTAAGAAGATCGTCTCAACTATCCCAGTTACTGGCAAACTACGGACGCCTTTCAAGACTGAATTGAAGACTTCTGACAGGTTCGTAGTCATTATGCCGTATCTTCCACCTTCATCTGCATAAAGTGCCAATTTCTCAACTGGCTTCTCTTTCAACCAATTAGTCGCCTCGACATTGACGGTTTCAAGTTCAGCAAATTTGGCCATGAACTTTTTGGGTTGGCTTTGACACGCTATAATTTTGGCCTTTTTTCGCAATGCCTTGCTACCAAATTTACTAAAGAAATTTGTAGCAAAATGACATATACAATAACGGTGATATGCATTAGGTTCGTTCCAAGCTCCATTTTGTAAATCCATAGCAGACATTATACCAGCATGACGATCAGAGATAACACACAACTCAGTGCAATCGGTGACATAATATCGAATGCAACTATGAACCATGTCCACGTATTTATACTCTCTCCATCAACCAATGCAAATGCAAAAGGAAATATGCAATCATTCGCATCTGGGGAAACAGCAATTAGCAAGCAACCCTTGTACTTACCGTACAAGTGAGTTTCGTCAACACTGATAACAGGTCTGCAAGACTTGAAACCTTCAATCGAAGGACCAAATGTTTCCTCGCTAGGACTTGACTCATATTTATCCCAGTGAACAACGGTTCCTGTATTTGCTGCTTGAATTGCTGTGAGTAGAAAAGGCAACTTTGTATATGCTTCTTCAAAGGTACCATACAACCTCTTAATCGTCTTTTGTTTTGCTTTCCAAGCTTTCTTATACGAAATCTGATAATTATATTGTAATTTTACTATCTCAATAATTGACCTTGGTGTTAAACCGGTATCCTTCTTCGCCACATCAACAATGAGATTACAAACAAGGTTGCAATCAATTTTACGGTGATCCTGATTCAACGTGAGATTCGTACAAGTGTGAGGCCCAACTATCTTCTTCACCATAAAATTCGTCCCGCCTTTTGGAACCATTGCTCGTAATCTTCAAGGGCAGCTACCATCACTTACTTCGGGGGGACCATGCACGATCTCCTCAATGGTATGTTTTCTAGGTGCCATTTTACATTTAATAGTGTACAATGACGGTGTAGATTTCAAAGTTACGAATTCACGATGTTTTTTGATAGAATACAACTTCGCAGCCTGTTGAATCGACTCCTTACTTACAAACTCTTGTCCAACGTACAATTCGTCTACATTGGATGAACCAGACGACTCTTGTGGAACTGGGTGTACTCTAGCACCTTGAGCCATCTCCTCGATAACATGAGCGTCAACATTGGCGTAGCTATAAGTAGCTCTGACTTCATTAGAACTGTTGTTCGTAGGATTTACATTTGCTACATCATCATCTTCGTCTTTGTCATCATTTTCAACACTATCATCAACTTCATCATCTGTTTCTTCCTCTTCTTCATCATCGTCTAATACGCTGTTGTTAATGACTGTATTTTGAAAGAGTTCAAATACACTGTCATTTGGAACATAGTCAGGAACCGGACTAGGTTGGCGTGGCAGCTCAACATATGTAGAATCCGGGTTTTTTGTATTTGTGAAGGTGTTCTCTTGTGAGGACACTGGATTTGATTGTGAAGATTGAGCGGGGTTATACCTCATCTGCTGTGTAGGTACCACCCTTACGAAGCTTGAACTAGGAATATCATGTGGCTTAGCATTCAAAATTTGAATTTGCTGAATATATAACTCTAATGCAGACCAAGAACAATTTGGATCAAATGTCCTAGCAATCATTGACTTCATAGCATTATCAGTAGATACGGGCACTGTCATAAAATACTGACCATCTCCTCTTATTGCTGCGTATCGAGCTAAAATTTTCACATTCCATTGATTCCTATCCCAATTAGTAACTTCATATATTTTCTCAACTACTTTATCAAATGTAATGGTACGAGGTACCCAAACTATTTTCGGATCCAACACACTATAACAACAACCAATCTTTGGATCACGAATTATTTCACCACCAAAGTATAACCAAATAGGAATCTCCAAATCCATACCTACGTTAATTTATACCAATATACGAGTTATTATCTACCCATAAACAAAACCTAAGGAAATTAACAAAATAATAGGGCAATAAACATCATACCTTCACAAGATTATTTGGGTCAAATAGTTGAAGTTGCTTTCCTCTTCAAGTATACCAAAATTCCAAAATTTTAACCTCTATTGGAAGATGGGTTTAAGGTTTCCAAAGCAATTTTATGGGTTAATCCACAAATTTCGATGGTACTTTGATAAATTTGAGATGAGAGATGGGTTAGGGTTTCGGGGTTAGAAGAGGAGGAGGAAGATAGAGAAATAATGAGAGAAAGTGAGATCTGTTTGGGGGGGGGGTTTAAGTCCCAAATGACACTCACTTTTTGAAAAAGCAAGTGTGGGATAATTTCTCCCGTTTTTTCAAAAAGCGAGTGTTGCTGGGCAAAAAAGGCCCAGACTTGCTTTTTGGAAAAGCGAGTGTGGGATAATTCCCCACGCTTTTTCAAAAAGCGAGTCTTGAGAGGTTGAAAATTTGGAAGCTAAGACTCGCTTTTTGAAAAAGCGGGGGGATTTAGCTCATACTCGTTTTTTCAAAAAGTGAGTGGGGCGTTTAGGGAATAAAAAAAAACATGGCAGTTTGGGAAAAACTTTCAAAAATAGGGTCATTTTGGGAAAAAATTCGAGAGGTTTGAAGTATGCAAAATTATTTGAATGGTCTATTGGTAAGCCACTGTCAAAAGAGGGGCTTAGAACATATTTTCCATTTAATTATTTTGCCAATACACTATTGCTAGGATTTTGTAAACTGCATTCTAAAGATGAGTTGGCTTCAGATTTAGTTTCCCTGAACATGCAAGTGAAACTAGAATATTCCCCTTGCATATCGAACTACTATGAAACAGAACCCCATTTTTTCTCCTAACTTAAATCTTCTGATTCTACCTAACCTAAAGTTTGTTGCATTTTATTTATCCCAGTTAATTTTCTTAATTTTTGTTTTCTTGTTGTAACTAAGCTTGTCACTAGCTATTTGATCATCGCAGGTGTGCTTCTAATATCTTCCTGGTATTCAGCTGTCCTCAAAAGTACAATTCCGATAATCTTTACGACTACGGAGTACCAAATGTACCTTGGTGACTGATGAGCTATCTTTACTGGTCCTTATATTTGCAAATATTCATGGATTTGTTTCGTACTTCATCGGTGTCTCAAAAGTTTCATTTCATACTCTCTGTCAATGTTGACAGATTTCTTCTTGTTTTTGAATTTTGTTTGTTGTTTGATCTACTAATTTTGTAATTTTATTCTTTTTGCAGTTGTATTTAGACAAAGCCAGTATAAAAAATGGTTGTCTTAGTATAATTGTCATCTAGTAGCAGCCTTGATTAGCCCTCCCAGGTTCCAAAACAGTTTGCAGCATTTGAATTCTGAGTAATTGCAAACAAACAAGATTTGATCTCACTTTCAAACACCCTGCATTGCTTCCATCTCCGAATAATTTTTTGGCTTTTATTGTGATTCCCACCTGTCCTCAATCTGTTCGCATTAAACCAAAGAAGCACCTAAAACACAAAAACTATTGAGTCTCGAAAATGCAGCAGAGCTTCATGCTTTACTTCTTTGCTTTCTTCTTCCTATTATCTTGTGCTTACGGAGATGGACTTCTAGGTAGTAGCTTATACTTGTTTCGTATTTTTACAGGCATGATTGTTTTCTTTACTGAATTTGTGGTGACTGCAGATATAATCGATGTGTGCAAGGCTGTTGATTGTGGTCAAGGAACTTGCAATAAAACAACTGATTTCCCTTTTTTTAAGTGTGAATGCTTTTCTGGATGGACCCATTTCAAGATTTTGAATGTTTCTCTAATTCCAACATGCGTGATGCCTGACTGTAAGTTGTTTCTTCTCGGTAATTCAAAAATGGAAGAAAATTGTACAATTATATGCGGATTTAAAAAAAAGAGAATTGCTTTCATTTTATTCAATCTCATTCAAGTGCTTTTGCTCTTTCAGGTGCAACTAATTTAAACTGTGCATTGCCAAAGCTACCACCTCTGATCATACCAACTAATTTCTCCGATCGTAAGCCCATTCTGCTACTTTGAACTCGTGCAATTATTCCCTTTCGCTTTTAAGTAGCATAGTATGTATTCTGGTTGTGGTGGAAACGATATTTGGGGAGATTAAGGTGAAGGAATTTTAGACAGAACTATATAATTTTGATAATCAGTTTGAAGACAATTCAGGGATACAAAATTTTAAACAATCAACTAAAACCTGAATTTACAATTTTATTGTTGTTGTTGTATTTTTAATTGAATATGTATCATTTTCGGATGTTAAGGTGAAAAATGGAGAACTTTTCCTTGCCCTTATTTTTTTTAACATCTTGGGATTGAACTCAAATAATTATGCAGAGAACTGAGTTAAATTTATTTTTCCTTTCCAAATAGTATATGTTAGGAACTTGTGAATGAAAACTGAGAGTAAACAAATCCCAATTACGTATTCTTTGCCGTATTTTTTTAACATAATGAGATTTATAATGGTATAACTTCAAACAGGATCCAGAGAACTGAGTAAAATTTAATTTTCTTTTCCATATATTTAAGGAATTTGAGAATGAAAACTGAGAGTACATGAATCCCAATTTCATATTTTTGGACATAGATGATAATTAATTAGCGTTTGGGGGAGACTTTCTTTTTGGGTATACATGAAATATCATACTGTTGTGGGTATGATCGTATTAGCATCATTCGCATGGTTTCGTTAAACCCTTTTTAATGGAACGTAGGTTGTGTTCCCACCGTTTTAATATAAAAAGAAAACAGAGTTGTGTACCAATCATGTCATCTTCACTTGCATTTTTTTTACTGATATGATAATCATGTCGTACATGAAAATGAAATATTTGCTGACTTATCTAATATTATGGCAGAAATTTTTAGAAAATGTGGTTCTTCAGTAAGTGAATGAATAATTTTATAAAATGGTGTAATTGTGAATGTATATAACTGAAAAATAAAAATATTTATTTTTGTAGCATGCAATTTTGTGTTGTGTGGAAATGGAACCTGTGCACCTAAAAGCAGAGGAGTTGGTCACGTATGCAATTGTGCTGCTGATTCCTACAATGTGTTCAATTCAACTGACTTGCCATGTTTTCAAGAGTGTAAGACTTCTTATTCTTTCTCACTCTTACACAGATACTCTTTAATCCCAGTCCTTAGTAATTGATGGAATATGTCGATTAAGACAGCATACTGGACCTTCAATAATTGTTACTCGGAATTAGTTCAAGAATGCAACCTTTTGTATATAATTTTCTCATTAGATTTAACATGTGGTGGTAAGTTTACAGAATACTTGTGCTAGCTTGCAGCAACTCACAACTTAGTAGTTCCATTTATATGAAATGGGGATTATAGAAGCAAGGAAATATATCCAAATTTCACCACTTTTTTCAACTCAATTTTTTTTTTTTTTTTGTCTAGGCAACTTAATGCCCTCGAAGAATACCCCTCCCCTCGGACCCCTCAAGGAAGGAAAAGGATTAATACCCCGAGAGCTTTGGAATGTCAATTTTCAATTAATTTTACTAATAAATAGTAAAAACACAAATATGTTTTTCCTTTATTTGTAATCGGCGGTGAAGGTGGACTTGGCACGTATGTCACTTTGTCGTTAGGTGGTAACAGTGGAACTCGAGGAGAAGTGGCAGTGGTGGCTAAAGAAGGTGGAGAAGAGTGATCATGGTTTGATAAAGTTATGAGATATAATGACTGAGTTCAGTGATAGAACAAGAGAAGGAAGATTGATGGAGGTTGTGGTTGGCATGGGGAATTAAGGTACAAAATGTAGATGTAGTAGTGGAGGATGCAGAGTGTGATGATAGCAGGTAAAAGAAATAGGTGGTGGTGGCTTTAGAGAAGGAGAATTAGAAGGAAAAGAGAGGATGAATAACTTAGAAATAAAACCTGGGATTTGAAATTCAATTCAGGAAGAGGGATTGGGGATACACTTGATTCTGAGTGGTTGGATCCATTGAGAATCTAAAGATTCCACACCATAAATAATGCGGGGAGTCAATTTTAAGAAGTTGTGAAACTTGACGATATTTCCATTTGCTTAATCGTATAGTGTGGATGAAATTTCCATGCAAATTGATTTTATTTCATTTTGTTCGTTTCATTTTCAGGTTATCTAGGTGCCGATTGTAATGGTGTTCCGCTTGGCCCCCCAGTGCCAGCACCAACACCTTCAGGTACATCTAGTACTCGCAGCCCTTCCGCTGGTGGATCGAGCAGCGGACAGTGGATAGAAACCTTAGCGTACATGGTCTTCCTAATAAGCTTACAGTTTGTTGTTTAAATTAATGTGTTCTTACACTAAGTTCTCATATGAATATATAGTAGAAATAAAAGGAGCGGGAGAGTAGAGGATATGAACCTTTTAAATGTGGTTTTTTCTTAAATCTTCATCAAGAGTTGGATATCGATGTATCTACACTATTATGAGATAATAGCTACTAGTGCTTGTAAATTCATTTACATCTGATTGATTAATTTGTTGATATTAACGATAGCAGTTTAAGGCCCGAAAATCCTCCCAGATCTCTCCTGAAAATTCGGGAGCGATTTTTTGGGCAATCTTCAAGTCCCAGACATGATGTCTGGTATCTCCTCACTCCAACGGGCACATTCTCCTCCGCCCCTCCGGTAGCTCTCCTCCCGCCAACCCCGCTCCTCCCCCCCCCTCCCCCTCCCTACCTCTCCTTCTCCACCCTCGGGAGCCCCCCTCTTCTCCACTTCCGGTAACCCTCCCGTCTTCCCTCCTCCCGACGACCCGCCCACCTCCTCCCTCTGCCAACCACCATCCTCCCTTTCTCCCGCCTAGCCAAAACCCTTTTCTTCCCCTCTTCTCTCCCTCCCGGTCTGAAACCAATAGTGTGTGTGTGTGTGTGGGGGGGGGGGGGGGGGGGGGGGGGGATAACACTTTTTCCCTCAGCAAGGTGTTTGTGAAAAAAACCCACCCATTATAGACACGCTAACTCCGTTAGCATACATGTTTAAACCACGTGCGCTAACGGGGTTAGCGTGATAGGTGGACAATAGGGGAGACTACTCTTGAAGAGGGATGTAGGCAAAAAACCTCAAAGTATAGACACGCTAATCCCATTAGCGCGCCTCTTTATACCAGGCGCGTTAACCGGGTTAGCGTGTGTCGTTTGGGCTTTGATTAAATCTCAATTGCTGATTGGTACATCATTATATTTATATTGTCTCTCTCTTCTCTTTCTCCCCCAATTTCGGAACCCAAATCCAAAATCCTAGCATCCCAATTGAATATCTTAGTCAAAAATACTCAACAAAATCTTAAAGGATTTTCTTCTTCTTCTTCTTCTTCTTCTTCTTCTCTCTCATTCATCTTCTTCTTCTCTCACTTTCATATATCCTCCCACTTTGAAAACCCTAAATTCATATTTGGTCTTTTGTTTGTTTGGGGATGTACATAGCGGATTTGTTATCAATCCATTAACTACGTCGTCTTCTCGAAGCTCAAAGTTCCCCATATGATTTGTATATAATTTTATCAAATACATTTTGTTTAGTAAATAATGATTATTTTTTTTATAAATATGTATAGGTATGGATTATATATCTATCAAATACATTTTGTCTATCAATGCAAATTTATATATATATCAATGCAAACTAAAACCTAAACCTAAATCTATCAATGCTAATTTACAAGTGCAAACCAAACACTAAATCTACTAGTGCATATTTAACCCTAAATTTCATATATTTATAAAGTACAAAACAAAATGAACACACAATTCTACCCATATTTAATATATGTATAATATAACCTTAAAATGAATCCAAATTTTCAAATCCCTACACCCAAAATCACTAAAAAATCTTTACCATAAATTCGGGGTTGACGATCACTTACAAACGAATGTGGGGTTGAAGATCGAAGTCGACTTCGCCGCTGCAAATCAGATCCTCTACTTCGGAAAGTTTGGGAAAAAGAGATTATGGGTTCACCAATATTTTGGGGGGTTTCTTGGTTGAGATGAGATATTCGGCAGTGAAGAAGAGATTTTAGTAAAAATTTGGAGAGATTGGGATGGGTATAGGGCCAAATCGAAGACTAGGGTTTGGGGGTTTGGGTTAACAAACCCCTGAATTGGGTTTTCAGAGAGAGTAAAGTGAGATGAGAGTGAGATAGCGAGCTTTAATAAATAAAATTCCAAACGACACACGCTAACCTGGTTAACGCGCTTGGTATAAAGAGGCGCGCTAACAGGGTTAGCGTGCCTATACTTGGGGTTTTTATCCTACACCCTTACTGGAAGATAGGCTCCCCTAGTATCCCATCTACGAACGCTAATCCTGTTAGCGCGAGTGGTATAAATACGTGCGCTAACGAAGTTAGCGTGCCTATATTGGATGACTTTTTTCTCACACCCCAATTGAGGGAAAAGTTGTATCCCCTGGCAACACGCTAACCGAGTTAACAACAAGAAAATTACTAGGTGTGTTAACTCAGTTAATGACAGAGAGTTTTTGGTATTAAATTATCAAACAGAGATAGTTTGGTACATTCTTACAAAAAGAGGGATAGTTTGGTAAAAAAATTCCCTCCTTTCTTCCTCCTCCAATATTGCTTCTCTAATATCCAAATTTCTTTTCCCCTAATATCCAAATTACAACCAACTTGCAAGTAGCAAGAAAATGTACCATAGTTGGTGGGGCGACAGACAATTTTATAGTTTAGGCTCTACTTTGTCCTATTCAGGTCAAAGTGAGGGGTGCCTAAGATCTCTCTCATGTCAGGGGGCTTGGAGGGGGTGGTAGCATTTGTTGAGCAGTCGGGGAGAGGACGGCCTTCGGTGCGAGGTGCCAGTGAGAGTCAACGAGGGTCAAGCGAGGGGATGAAAACCATGACTCAATCTGTACACGGAGTTGTCAGATTGGTGGAGTGCCTGCGGTCTCTCATATGGTGCTTGAAGTTGACGTATGAGTCACTGATAGGGGCGACGGAGGTGTCCGTGCGAGCGACAGAGCGGATAAACGGTGTACATGTAGGGTTATATGATTAGACAAAAATAAATTTATTTATTTGTCATTTTATTAATAGAGCAATTTTTGGGTTATTCACAAATATTGATATTGTGCATCAATAAGGTCCATGCTGCATAATAATTATGTTTATGCACAAAGAACATATTCACAGTCTATAATAGAACTGGGCATTCTATTTGCCAGACTGTAGCACAACAAGTGAGAGGTTTGACTCGAACTTGTTGTGCTAGTTCGTTTAGTACGAATTGATGGAACAAAGAATGATTACACCTGTAAGTAACCACAAGACAGTGTTATCGTTAAAGGCAATAGAAACATGACCTCTAAATCCTGAGCATATAGTGAACTCATTTTTTAATATCGCGTATTTTGATAAATCAAAGAGTAAGGCCTTTTAGACCAATACCTCGATGCATTGGATGTGTCTTATTAGAATTATGAGAACATGTATTTGCAATACGGAATCCTATTTCTAAAAGAGAATATATTTCCTTGTTCATTTAACGAAGGTTATAATCTGACAGTAAAATCCGATGGGTATATTTTACAGAAAAAATTATTTTATTATATACAAATTTTTATTTATTTGTAAAAAATAAATTTTAGAGTCATTATCAGATTGTATAAAAGGTTAAATGTGAAACAAGGTTTAAGTTACAAATTGACCCATGGAGGTGGTATCACGAATTTCAAGGGTGCATTTGTGAATATTGGTAAAGAAGGGGTGTCTTGTAGAACTATATTGTGACAGGGGTCTAATAATAATGTAGATTTTAGTCGGGGAGCAAAATACAAATACATAGTGGACGGTATTGTAATTTTATCCCAACTAGAATTTCCTAAAGTTTCTAACCCTAGGCTTTCATTGTTAGAACATGTATATAAAATACTAGAAAATTCCAACAGAAATTTGTGAAGAAATCAAATATAGGAATAAAAACAGTAAGTAAAGAACTTGCACAGAGTCGAGATTGATAATCTCTGTCCTTAAAGCAGAATTCGCCCCGTAGTGTGACGGTTACCGGCGAATTGCTTCCCAGGATACAACTGTACCTTCTCTGAAGAATGCAGCACCCTTGCTTCAGAGACAACGAACTGTTGTCTGTGGTGTACTCTCAGTTGACTTGACACTGACACAGAGGAGAAGAAGAAGAAATGAAATGTAAGAATTCTGTATCTGCATATCAGACTAACCCCCGGGCCACGCCCTTTAGTCCAGTTTTCTAGTATATATACTAGAGAAAATCTTTTCCAATTTTCGATATGGGACTATCCATTTGCCAAGTTAGTACCTTTCAAGTACCCAACTTTGGATCAACATTTCTCATTCATACGGAATTCGTTTTTGGCAAGTGAGTATACTACGGAATAGTACTTGTCGAGAGGATCGCAATCCACTCATTTTCCGGCGCCGCCGGTGGCCGGAGCCTGCCGGAATCCGGCCCGGAAAATTGCAAAAAATAATTCCAACAATCCCCCACATGAATGGAAATTACCAGACCATGTAATCCAGACACGACAGAAAAAACAAAAACATGATAGAAAGACTCTGAGAGTACAATCGGAAAATCACTGCATCAGGAATGGTAGTAATTTTTCAACTTTGAACCACCCTTAGGGTCTGTTTGGAAATATTTAAGTTGGGGAATGGAAAGGAATGGAATGAAAATGAATGGAGAGGAATGGAAAGAAAGGAAAAGGGATGAATTAACTTTATAAGTTGTGTGTATTTGGCAACTGGTGGAATGAAATTGACTTTTTTTTGTTTCCATTCCCTAGTCTTGTTTGGCAAACAATGGAATATTATTGATTACGGCATTCTGAAAAACTTTTTTATAATATTTGTACATGGACATACTTCTGACATTTTGCATTTTAGGTTGAGTAATGAATAAAATTGTTTTCCTGGAGAGAAAAAATATACTTCTGACACTCCCAAAAAATGAAGATTTATTAATTCTAAAATCACCCACTCTAACCAAAATTAATTAGTTTACCTTATTTTTTATTTTTTTTATTTGTTTGTAATTTAATTCTTTTCACTTTTGATATTTGAATTTAAAAAAGAATCGGGTAAAAAATATATTATCAACGGGATCAAGAACATTGGGTAATTTACACCAAAAGAGGGATCTTAGTTCGGTACTAAAAGTTGGCGAGGTGATTTGCCGAAACTGAAAGCGGAAAAAAACAACAACTATTCTCTGATTAAAAAGTTCGGTGGTTTCTGAAATTTAACGTTTATTTTATGTGAAGTTCTTTTAACATATTTGCACTGCATTCGAGAGGTGATGGTGACGAAGAGCCCTCTCAAAATTTGGAGAAGAGAGTTGATTTCTTGATGAATAGAGATGAAAAATTAGTTGTTTCCATTCCTTTACCCAGCTTTCCGAGGGGGTGGAGCTGGAATAGAATTTGGCTCAAATCTTTCCCTAGGGAATGACATTTAATTGTTTCCTTTATTTTCTTTTTCAAAACAAACAGGCCGTGGAATAGGATAAGATGGGTCTATCCGCAGTATTCCATTCCTTTCCCTAGTTTTTTGGGTTTCCAAACGCGCCCTTAGTAATTAGCTATCGGATTCACTTGACCAGGTAGTGATCATGATGTCTTGAACTACCCGGGCGTTCATGTGAACCTAGACAATAACTATCACACAGTTTCATCTCCTCACAGAACTAAGTTCTCTTGTTGTGTTCATTTTGGCCTTGAACATCCCTGGTTAATCGTGAGTGAACTTGGAGAATGTAGCCTCTCTTCATTCTCCTAGAAACGGCCCCATTTCACACTCACAAGGTGATTGCCCATAAAGAGTATCCTGCTATACCCCACTTTTATTTGAAAGCTACGAGAATCATTAAAAGCCAAGCTTATCCTAATGATTTGCAGGCAGCACTTGTTTTATCATCCTAAGAATGGGTATGAGATGTTAATCTCTCAGTGCTTTCGTCGATTCAACAAGATTTAGTTGTCCCTTTGAACCTAGATTCTGGGATCTCCAATTTCTAGGTAGGGTTTCCATCAAGTATCCTCTTCCGTCATAGGCTTTAAACCCATTCCTCTTGATGATCTCACAACCTGCTCTCGCGACAGACCTTTAGTAAATGGATCCGCTAGGTTGTCGGTCGATTTTATATATTCTATAGAGATTACTCCATTTGAGAGCAGTTGTCTAATGGTTTTGTGTCGCCTTCTGATATGACGAGACTTACCATTATACATGCAACTCAGTGCCCTTGCTATAGCCGATTGGCTGTCACAGTGTACACATAAAGCAGGCACTGGTTTTTCCCACATAGGAATATCCTCTAAAAAGTTGCGAAGCCATTCTGCTTCCTCTGCCGCTTTGTCTAAAGCAATAAACTCAGATTCCATGGTTGATCTGGCCAATAGAGTTTGTTTAGAGGATTTCCATGACACAGCTGCACCACCAAGTGTAAAGACATATCCACTTGTGGATTTTGAGTTCTTGGAGTCCGATATCCAGTTGGCATCACTGTAGCCTTCCAGTACTGCTGGATATCTGGTGTAATGCAGTGCATAACTCTGAGTATGTCGCAAGTAGTTCAATACTCTAGTTATTCCTTTCCAGTGACTTCGTCCTGGATTACTCGTGTATCGGCTCAGTACGTTTACCGAATGTGCTAGGTCCGGTCTTGTACAATTTGTTAGGTACATCAGACTACCAATTACACGTGCATATTCCAGTTGTGATATGCTTTCGCCTGTATTTTTGAACAGGTGAAGACTTGGATCGACGGGACTTTTTACTGTCCAATTGGAGTAATTCTTGAATCTTTCAAGTACTTTCTCAGCATAATGAGCTTGAGACAAAGTAATTCCCTCAGATGTCCTGGAAACTTTGATTCCTAGTATGACATCTGCAACTCCCAAGTCTTTCATGTCAAACTTGCCACTAAGCATGCTCTTAGTTTGTTTGATAATGTCGTTATTGCTTCCAATAATGAGCATGTCGTCTACGTATAAACAGACCAGAATGTATCCATTTGGAGTATCTTTGAGGTAGATGCATTTATCACATTCATTTATTTTGAAACCATTTGACATCATAACATTGTCAAATTTTGCATGCCACTGCTTTGGAGCTTGTTTCAGGCCGTACAGTGATTTTACAAGACTGCACACCTTATTTTCCTGTCCAGAAACTACGTAACCCTCAGGTTGTTTCATGTATATTTCTTCTTCTAAGTCCCCATTTAGAAATGCAGTTTTAACATCCATTTGATGTATTTTCAGGTTACGTAGAGCTGCAATAGCTATCAACATTCTTATGGATGTTATTCTTGTAACTGGAGAATATGTATCGAAGAAATCTAGGCCTTCTTTTTGCCTAAATCCTTGTACCACAAGTCTAGCCTTATGCTTCTCTATTGAACCATCTGGTTTCAATTTTTGTTTGAAAATTCATTTGCATCCTAGAGCTTTACATCCAGAAGGCAAGTCGACTAACTCCCATGTATGATTTTGCATAATGGAGTCTATTTCACTTTTGATTGCTTCCTTCCACATAGGAGCATCAGGCATAGACATGGCTTCCTTGAAAGTTCTGGGCTCATTCTCTAACAGAAAGGCCGTCACAAAGTCAGGACCAGATGATTTTGATGTTCTAGCCCGTTTACTTCGTCTAGGCTCATCAGTATCATGTTCTGGTTCATCAACTGAAGTGCTTGCATTCCCTTGTTCACGTGTACGTTTGGGGTACGTAGTATCCTTGCACGGAAACACGTGTTCAAAGAATGAAGCATTCCTTGATTCTATTATTGTATTTACATGGATATCCGGTATATCCGATTTGTATACCAAAAACCGATATGCACTACTGTTGTGTGCATAGCCTATGAATATGCAATCGATCGTCTTAGGTCCGATGGTGACCTGTTTCGGGTTAGGTACTGCCACTTTTGCTAGACACCCCCACACTTTGAGGTATTTATACGAAGGTAAATTACCTTTCCACAGTTCATATGGTGTCTTGCCGGTTTTCTTGTGAGGTATTTTGTTGAGAATGTAGTTGGCAGTCAGCAACGCTTCCCTCTACATATTTTGGGGTAAGCCAGAATTCAACAACAAGGCATTCATCATCTTCTTTAGAGTTCGGTTTTTGCGCTCGGCAGTACCGTTTGATTCGGGGGAGTAGGGAGCAGTTGTCTGATGAACTATTCCATGTTCCGAGCAGAACATGTTAAATGGTGCATCATATTCTCCTCCTTTATCACTTCTAACGATTTTAATCGTTTTGCCAAGTTGATTCTCAACCTCAAGTTTATATTCTTTGAATTTATCCAAAACCTCATTTTTGCTATGTAACAAATATACATAACAGAATTTTGTGCAATCGTCTATGAAAGTCACAAAGTACTTTTTGCCACATCTGGTTTGCACATATTTTAAGTCACACAGATCTGTGTGAATAAGACCTAGAGTTTCTGTGTTTCTTTCTACGGAACGTGATGGAGTTTTAGTAAGTTTGGCCTCCGTGTAAACTTCACATTTTTCTGAGTTATCTACCTTAAATTTTGGTAGCAAATTCATGTTAACTAATCTACGCATAGAATTTACATTAACATGGCCTAGTCTTTCATGCCAAACAGAGGAAGACTCAACAACATAGGCAATAGGAGTTATTTCATTAACTTTGGGAACAGCAGGAACAATAGTTTTAGGGATGACTGTCATTACATTAAACTTGAATAGTCCATCCTTTACATATCCTTTACCCAAGTATACCCCATTCTTAGACAGTACAAAATTATCAGAAACAAGTACAACTTTAAACCCATTCTTGCTTAGCAAAGAACCTGATATCAAGTTCTTTCTAATGTCTGGGACATGCAGCAAATTTGTGAGTGTTAGCTCTTTGCCTGAAGTCATTTTCAGCACTATCTTCCCTGTTCCTTCAATTTTGGAGGTGGAAGAGTTTCCCATGAACAGCTGTTCATCTTTGTTACACTTCTGGTAGGAGGTGAACATTTTCTTGTCCGAGCAGATATGCTTGGTGGCCCCAGTATCGTACCACCATTCACGAGGATTGCTCCCCACAAGATTTACCTCTGATACAACAGCACAGAGGTACAGGTCAGAGAGACCAGTGGACAAGTTCTCAGCTATGTGTACGTGGGATTTTTCATTTCCTTTTACATGTCCTGTTTTTGAATGATTACTGTCCTTATTGCGGCACTCGGAAATTTTGTGCCCCAACTTACCACACTTGTGGCATTTCCCAGCAAACCTCTTTGCAAGAGGTTTTTTGTTTGAGGCCTGTGGCAGAAACTTCCTCTTCTTGCCCTTCTGTTCGTGCTCCACCATATTGGCCTTTTCTATGGACTGATTTCCATAGGACCTGTCAGCCTTGCGATTCTCTTCTTTGATCCGCAATCTGACAATTAGATCTTCAAGAGACATCTCCTTTCGTTTGTGTTTGAGGTAGTTCTTGAAGTCTTTCCACCCAGGTGGAAGTTTTTCAATGAACGCTGCAACCTGGAATGGTTCGCACAACGTCATATTCTCTGCAGCAATGTCGTGCATTATAACCTGCAGTTCTTGGACTTGACTCACCACAGTTTTAGAGTCAATCATCTTGTAGTCCAGAAATTTGCCGACAACAAATTTCTTGGACCCGGCGTCTTCTGTTTTGTACTTCTTTTTCAGGGACCCCCACAGGAGTTTGGACGTCTTGAAGACACAGTAGACGTTGTACAAGGAGTCTACCAGGCCATTCAGGATGTAGTTCCTGCAGAGGTAGTCGCCCTGAGTCCACGCATCAACTGCAGCAACAGAGTGTGCATCCATTGGCGCCAGCATCGGGGCAGATTCATTGAGAAATCTGTCCAGCTTCAATGTGGTAAGGTAGAACTGCATCTCCCCTTGCCACTTTTTGAATCCAGTTCCATTGAACTTCTCCGGTTTTTCTCCCACGGTTATGTGCGTGGGCAGAACGACCGAATGTGCCGCAACCAATTGTGCAGTCACATTCTGGGTCACCGGTGTTTCGGTACTGAGAAGCCCAGTAGCAACGTCAGTTGGTGTGTTCTCCATGTTCTAGTTTATTTTTCTAAAATTGTGCAAAACAAAAACTGTTAGTTGGTTTTTTCCGATCAGCACCTGTCAACAGACTTCACAAAACTGTTAGAATGTGTGAGGAAAAAATTCTGCTTTAAGATTGTTAGAACCTATATATAAAATACTAGAAAATTCCAACAGAAATTTGTGAAGAAATCAAATATAGGAATAAAAACAGTAAGTAAAGAACTTGCACAGAGTCGAGATTGATAATCTCTGTCCTTAAAGCAGAATTCGCCCCGTAGTGTGACAGTTACCGGCGAATTGCTTCCCAGGATACAACTGTACCTTCTCTGAAGAATATAGCACCCTTGCTTCAGAGACAACGAACTGTTGTCTGTGGTGTACTCTCAGTTGACTTGACACTGACACAGAGGAGAAGAAAAAGAAATGAAATGTAAAAATTCTGTATCTGCATATCAGACTCTGTCTGGATTTATAGAGGAATTGGAAACTGTTCTGATGCCATTACTCTGTAACAGCAGAGTAATGGAGACTCTTCAGATTCATAACTGGTCAGCCATTACTCTGCTGTTACAGAGTAATGGGTACCAGTTACTGAATCTGAAAAGTTTATTTCAGTTCAGTAGGGGAAGAGGTTTTGTCTGGGCAAAAAAAAAAAATCAAGCCAGACCGGCCCGAACCCGAGGCCGGGCCGGGCCGGGCCGGGCCGGGCGCGCGCGAGTGTGTGTTTGTCATTTTGGCTAAGTCCTCTCTCCACTACACGTTAGTGGTAACCCCCGGGCCACGCCCTTTAGTCCAGTTTTCTAGTATATATACTAGAGAAAATCTTTTCCAATTTTCGATATGGGACTATCCATTTGCCAAGTTAGTACCTTTCAAGTACCCAACTTTGGATCAACATTTCTCATTCATACGGAATTCGTTTTTGGCAAGTGAGTATACTACGGAATAGTACTCGTCGAGAGGATCGCAATCCACTCATTTTCCGGCGCCGCCGGTGGCCGAAGCCTGCCGGAATCCGGCCCGGAAAACTGCAAAAAATAATTCCAACATTCATCTCCTCTATAAATATGAGAGCAAGGCTAAAACCTAGCCGCCTCTCCTGTGCCTCCCGCCAGGATATAGAAGAAAAATGAAAGGAAAAACTAGAGTTAGAATTGAAGGAGCAAAAGAAACAAGAAATCGAAGATTGAAGGTAAAACTTTTTGATTTCTGTTCTTGTTTTTCTATTTGAGATTAGATTAAATATTAGATCATTGTGATCTTGAAAATAGGGAAGAACAAATCCCAACAGTGGTATCAGGCTTTGATCTATTTTTAATCAATCATCTAATAGATTATTATTAGTTTTAATTTAATATTAAAAAAAATGGGGATCGGCCTGGGCACTTCCTGTTCCCGTACTGGGCATTCATAAGTTTTTCCGGAAGTGTACCCATTTTGAGATCAGTATTAGTGGCCCCACCATTAGTTAGATGTATTAGATGTATTCATCCAGATCAGTATTAGTGGCCACACAATCCTATTCATCTTTTATTCATCTTTAGATGTATTCATCCAGATTCAATTTTTTCTTTTCTTTAGATGTATTCATCGGGGTCTAAATTTTTTCTTTAGATGTATTCATCTTGTATTTATGATTTTTTTTTTATCTAAATTGTTTTCAAAATTTTTAATTGTTAACTAAACCAATAATCTAGATCTCCTTTTTGCTTATATAAGTTTAGATCTAATTATTATTCATGATTCTTAGATTCTTTTTTACTTGTTGGTATTATGTTGATTATTTGAGATCTTAGATGATATTGGTAGATACAGTTATAATTATAAGATTGTATAATTTTGCTTTCCGCTGTCTTGCATTATTATATTGCATGTGGTTGTATGTGTATGTTTGTGTGAATCCCCCATGGCCAGAACTTGTTATTTTTTATTTTGTTGTTCAACGATGTAAACTTCCTTATGTTGAGGTAGTTTTGTTGTTCATTGATGTAAACCTCCTTAAGTTGAGATAGTTTTGTTATTCATTGAAGTAAAACTCCTTATGTTGAGGTAGTTTTATTGTAATTTAATGTAAGTTTAAATTTTTGTAAATATCGATGGAGCAAAGACAAAGCAAAGAAGGAGGACATGATGACTAGATCTCTATGTTCTCTATTGCAGGGATACATCTAAAATATTGTTCTGGCCATGTGTTTGGTTGGGGGATGAATGCATTTATTTCTGTTGATATTTCTGTTTTAAATTGCATTGAATGTTAATTGAGCTAAAATAGATATGTCCTTTAATTTTCTCATATAAAAATATCGAGTGGGAGAGGGTTCTTAATGAAACCCACGACCTTCCATTATCTATTCACAATAGTATTGAAACAGTACACCGTCTTTTTTTGTGAAGCTCCCTAACGGAGGATACTTAATATGGACTATAAGCGTGAATTACTTTAAGTTAGAATATTAATTGGTAGCATGAAAAGAGATTATCCCGTCGAGGACTTAATTCATGCAATCAATTTTAGATTCTTGATAATGGTGCACACTCGACCAATAAATAATGGTAAACTCCCCAACGGATGTTTATCGTTAAGTATTGGAGGCCAGAGAAATCAGATGTTAATTTGACATATCAAGTCTAAGTAAATTAATGGGTTTCCCGGTAGTTAGTGGGAGCAAATTTTCCCAACGAAATTTGTAACCATAGGATTAGTCATCCGATTTTTCTCTTTAAGTTTATGGTTTAAGGAAACCCATATTAATTATGATGAGAATTTAAAAAGTTTTGTTTAAACCAATTTTGCTCTAGTTCTTATATTTTTTAAATTTATTTCAGATGTCTTCCGGCATGAACCCACTCTTTATAATTCTTAAAGGCAATAAGTTAGAAGGACCTAATTATGTTGACAGGAAACACAATCTTGACATTGTCTTTACCTCTCAGAATTACAAATTTGTACTTCTAGAAAAGAAACCTGATGCGCTCACGGATGAAACTGATTTTGATTATCATGAAGCATGGGTTAAGGCTAATGACACCGCTAAATGTTACATTTTGGCATCCATGTCAAATGTGCTTTAACCCCAACATAATAAAATGCCGCATGCTTTAGATATGATAACCAGCTTAAAAGAAATGTTTGTCAGTCAATCGCGAGCCGCAAGCAAGTTGTGATGAAAGCAATAATGGATGCTGAGATGGTTGAGGGTACTCCTGTTCGTGAGCATGTCTTGAAAATAATGGGGTTCCTTAATGAACTTCAGATTCTTGGTGCAGTAATCGATAAGGAAACCCAAGTTGATATGATCCTTCAGACGCTACCACACTCATTCAATCAGTTCACGCTCAATTACAATATGAGCAAAATGAATCTGTCCCTTTCTGAACTGATGAATGAGTTGATTGCGGCTGAAGGTATCGTTAAGCCGAAAAGCAGTATTTTCATTGGTGAAACTTCTTCTATCAAACCGAAAGGTAAGATAGGAAAGAAGAAGCAAGGCAAAAATTTTAATGGTAAATCTGGTTCTGGGAAACCAACAAAGCTTGTGAATCAGGAGAATAAACCAAAGAAAAAATGTTTCAACTGCGGTATCAAAGGGCATTGGAAAGGAAATTGCGTGAAGTATCTGGCAAAGAAAAATGCCAACTCAGGTATGCCTGAATCACTAGTTGTTAAAACATATTTTGTGGAGAAGTCTATAGACACTTGGTGTTTTGACTCGGGAGCCACTGAACATGTTTGTAATTCCATGCAGGAGTTCAATACAACAACGGAACTAAGTGATGGCGAAGTTGACATTTATCTAGGATCGCAACATCGAGTTAAAGCTGTAGCAGTAGGATCAGTTGATTTGCAGTTTAGTGATGGAAGATCTTTAGTTTTGAATAATGTTCTTTATGTTCCAGATATGAGGAGAAATTTAATTTCAGTTAAATCCTTATGAAAACATGGATATTCTACTTTATTTAAGGACAAAGCCATAGTTCGAAAGAATGACAAGTTTATTTGTTCTGGTATAATAAAAGATGAATTATATTTGCTTCATACTATTTCTTCCAAACTGCCTATTAATGAAACTAATGCCTTATCTAGTACTATATCAAACAAAAGAAAAACACCTTCTAGTAATTCTAAGGTTTTTTGGCACTTACATCTAGGACATATTAACCCTGATAGGATTGACAAATTGGTGAAAAGTGGATCTTTGGATCCCTTGGCAGAGGAGCCTATGCCAGTTTGTAACTGTTTGCAAGGAAAAATGACTAGAAGACCGTATTCTGGAAAGAGAAATAGAGCAAAAGAACCTTTAGAATTGGTACACACAGATGTATGCGGACCTATGAGCACTAGTGCAAGGGGAGGCTATGAGTATTTTGTGACTTTCACAGATGATTACTTAAGATATGGCTATATATACCTAATGCGTCACAAGTCTGAAACTTTTGAGAAATTCAAGGAATTTAAGATAGAAAGTGAAAAGCAACTAGGTAAACACTTGATGATTCTTCGATCAGATCGAGGAGGAGAGTACCTCTCTAGTGAGTTTCGAGATTATCTTACGCAGTGTGGAATTGTACCACAGTTATCTACACCTAACTGTCCCCAACAGAATGGTGTGGCTGAGAGGAGGAATAGGACTTTACTTGATATGGTTAGATCTATGATGAGTTACGCTACATTACCTATATCTTTTTGGGGATATGCCCTACTTACAGTTGTTTATCTTTTGAACTTGGTTCCATCTAAGGCTGTTGATAGCACACCTACTCAGTTATGGAGTGGGAGACAACCAAGTATACAACATTTGCGTATATGGGGCTATACTACATATGTGCAGAACCAACAACCAGATAAGTTGGAAACAAGATCAGAAGCTTGTCTATTCATTGGGTATCCAAAAGGAACTCGTGGAGGCATGTTCTATAGTCCTAGTGAACAGAAAGTATTTGTTTCAACACATGCTGTTTATCTAGAGGAAGACTATGTGATGAAACATATTTCACGAAGTGCTTTGATTTTGCATGAATTGTTAGATAATCCGACATCAAGTCCTGATAGTTTAGATGCAAATTTACCTGATACTACTTTAGTTACCACAGAAAATTCTAATATTTCACCTATACTTCGTCGTAGTGGGAGAGAAACCAGACTACCTGGTAGATACATGCTTTTGAGGGAAGCCTCTGGGCGCATCCCTGATGAGCATGACTCAGATCCCAGACACTACAAATAGGCACTTAAAGATGTTGACTCAGAATCCTGACAAAAGGCCATGAAATCGGAAATGGAGTATATGTACTCTAACAAAGTTTGGAATCTTATAGAACCACCTGCAAATATTAAACCTATTGGATGCAAGTGGGTATACAAGAGAAAGAGAGGAGTAGATGGGAAGATTGAAACCTTCAAGGCACGATTAGTGGCAAAGGGTTTTAATCAAAAGGAAGGCATTGATTATGAAGAAACATTTTCGCCGGTGGTTATTTTGAAATCTATTCGAACTTTCTTATCCATTGCAGCTCATTTCGATTATGAAATTTGGCAAATGGATTTCAAGACCGCATTTTTAAATGGGCGTCTTGAAGAAGAGATTTACATGTCTCAACCAGATGGTTTCATAGTTAAGGGCCAAGAGGATAAAGTATGCAAGTTGGATAGATCCATTTATGGACTAAAATAAGCATCTAAGAGTTGGAACATGTGTTTTGATCAAAAGATAAAGTCCTATGGTTTTGATCAAAATGAAGATGAACATTGTGTGTACAAAAAGATTGTGGGTAAAGTAGTGGTATTTTTAATTCTTGATGTTGATGACATTCTACTCATTGGTAATGATGTAGGAGTCATGACAACGATCAAGATTTGGTTGTCAAAACAGTTTGATATGGAGGACCTGGGAGAAAAGCCAGTTATATTCTTGGCATTAAGCTTTTTCGAGATCGCCAGAAAAGAAAAATTGGACTTTCCCAAGCTGCGTATATAGATAAGATACTAGTTCGTTTTGGCATGCAAAATTCCAATAAAGGTCTTTTACCTTTTAGATATGGAATACCTCTTTCCAAGGAACAATGTCCAAAAACAGCTGAGGAAAGAGAGAAAATGAGATCAATTCCTTACGCATCAGCAGTAGGAAGTTTTATGTATGCTATGCTTTGTACACGACCAGACATCTGTTACGTAGTTGGCATGGTCAGCAGGTATCAATCAGATCCAGGCTTCAAACATTGGTTAGTTGTTAAACACATATTGAAGTATCTCAATGCTACAAAAGATTATGTGTTAGTATACAGCAGTTCCGATTTGTCACCAAGAGGTTACACCGATTCTGATTTCCAATCAGACAAAGATGCTAGTAAGTCTACTTCTGGATATGTTTTTACCTTGGGTGGAGGGGTCATCAGTTGGAGGAGTGTGAAGCAATCTTGTATTGCTGATTCCACTATGGAAGCTGAGTATGTGGCTGCGTTTGAAGCAGCTAAAGAAGTAGTATGGCTCAGACAGTTTCTTTCAGATCTTGGAGTTGTCCCATTGGCATTATCACCTATGATTTTATATTGTGACAACACTGGTGTAATTGCACAATCCAAGGAACCAAGAAACCACAAGAAGGCAAAACACATTAAGCGGAAGTATCACATCATCAGAGATTTTGTCAACAATGGAGAAATTGCTATAACAAAGATACCAACAGCTAATAACGTCGCAGATCCTTTTACAAAGACATTGCCGCAAAAGAGTTTTGAGTCTCATTTGGGCAGCATGGGTCTTAAGAGGGATCAGATTTCTATTTTTTGAGTGATTGTTAGTATGCCCTCAAAGTTTATCTTTAAACTATAAGTGCAAGTGGGAGTTGTAGGGTTATATGATTAGACAAAAATAAATAAATTTATTTTTCATTTTATTAATAGAGCAATTTTTTGTTTATTCACAAATATTGATATTGTGCATCAATAAGGTCCATGCTGCATAGTAATTATGTTTATGCACAAAGAACATATTCACAGTCTATAGAACTGGGCATTCTATTTGGCAGACTGTAGCACAACAAGTGAGGTTGACATGAACTTGTTGTGCTAGTTCGTTTAGTACGAATTGATGGAACAAAGAATGATTACACCTGTAAATAACCACAAGACAGTGTTATCGTTAAAGGCAATATAAACATGACCTCTAAATCCTGAGCATATAGTGAACTCATTTTTTAATATCGCGTATTTTGATAAATCAAAGAGTAAAGCCTTCTAGACCAATACCTCGATGCATTGGATGTGTCTTATTAAAATTATGAGAACATGTATTTGCAATACGGAATCCTATCTCTAAAAGAGAAGATATTCCCTTGTTCATTTAACGAAGGTTATAATCTGACAGTAAAATCCACAGAAAAATTATTTTATTATATACCAATTTTTATTTATTTGTAAAAAATAAATTTTAGAGTCATTGTGAGATTGTATAAAAGGTTAAATGTGAAAACAAGGTTTGAGTTACAAATTGACCCATGGAGGTGGTATCACGAATTTCAAGGGTGCATTTGTTAATATTGGTAAAGGAGGGGTGTCTTGTAGAACTATATTGTGACAGGGGTCTAATAATAATGTAGATTTTAGTTGGGGAGCAAAATACAAATACATAGTGGACGGTATTGTAATTTTATCATAACTAGGATTTCCTAAAGTTCCTAACCCTAGGCTTTCATCTCCTCTATAAATATGAGAGCAAGAGTAAAACCTAGCCGTCTCTCTTGTGCCTCCCACCAGGATATAGAAGAAAAAGGAGAGGAAGAACTAGAGTTAGAATTGAAGGAGAAAAAGAAACAAGAAATCGAAGCTTGAAGGTAAAACTTATTGATTTTTGTTCTTGTTTTTCTGTTTGAGATTAGATTAAATATTAGATCATTGTGATCTTGGAAATATGGAAGAACAAATCCCAACAGTACAAGCGAGGAACTGAGAGAGAGAATGAGTTCAAATTGGCACGAGAAATTGAGTTGGACGAGGTCGGCCGATCAGTAGGATTAGATTTTGTTGTATTTTTGTTTGTTGGTTGGGGTGTATGAGTTCCAAGACCCAACATATTGGGATCTGAATTTCATAAGCCTAATTTTTTGTTGTATAGTTTCTTAAAATCTTTTTAATGAAAAGCGGGGGTATTCAGCTCACCGTAACGATAAAAATATTTAAAAAAAAAACACAATGGCAGCTTAAGTAGTTAAGTCAAATAAGGTGCATTCTTCAGGTTCGAAACAAATTTACTTTGATATATTACTGGCTCGTGTGTTCTTGGGCTAGTATGTTAATAAAAGTGGTTGTGAGAAGTAGATCATGAGATTTCACCTTTTTAACTCATTTTAAGCTCCTCCAAAAAACTTGTAAGATTGAACTTGAGTTCATATTCTTCAAGGTTTCTATGCCATGCTATTGTTATGAAGTTTCTCTTTTCGTATTTGTAAATGTGTTAGGGATTATGCTCAAAGAAACAATTTTATAGAGTAAGAGCCAAGAGGAATTTCTTAAATATCTAATTCAAGTGACAAATTTGCTAATGTCTCAGTGATGCACATAGTATATGACCAATCACACACAGGAAAGAAAATGTTTGGTTGGATGTAATATAATAAGATGGTTGAAAGGTATAAGAAGATACGACCAGAAAAAGTTAGGAGAAAAAAAGATAAGGGAGAAACGTAAAAATGTTCACTTATTGTTTCGGATCAATGTGACGCTTTCATGTTGGACCCTCAATTAATGGACCCTCAATTAAAACATGGAAAACTTTCTCGTACAGTCATCCCAAGAACATTCATTCATACCAAACTGTCTTCATCTATACCGTAATGTTCCATCCTTGTATGCTGTTTGTCCCCTTCTAATAGCCTTCCAAATATAAGTCTTCTACCATCCTTCAACCATAAAAAATTTCCTAAATAGTTCCGTTAAAAACACAGCATGATGGTACAATATATATATATATATATATATATTTTATGCCACTTTTTGAAACTATTCGTAGAAAGGGAACAATTGCCGAAGTATTTGTGCTCGTGGACTCAACAACTAAACTCGTTGTTCCCAATGGCGAGTTTAGTGCTATTTTTTTTCAGAAACTCAACGTTCCCAACGGCGAGTTCAATTCAAAATTTTCATTTAAGATTCGCATTTCCTAACGGCGGTGACATTTATACTAGACTCACTGTTGAGAACAACGAATTTAATTCAAAATTTTCAATGAAGACTCGCCGGTCCCAACGACGATGACATTTATAATAGACTCGCGGTTGGGAACAACGAGAATGTAGGAAATTTCACATAGTGAAACATTCTGTTGGACATAGTGAATTTTCGAAAAAAACTCCATAGATTTTTTTTTGGAACTAAACTCGTTGTTCCCAACAACGAGTCTAACGTAAATGTCATCGCCATTGGAAACGTCAAGTCTTTATTGAAAATTTTGAACTAAACCTGCCGTTGGGAACTGCAAGTTTCTAAATAAAAAAAAGCTACACTCGCCGTATTCCAACGACGAGCATGAAACAATTAAACTTGCCGAGTACAAATACTTAAAAAAAAAAATTAAATGATACAGGCTTTTATCAATTCACACATTTTATCAATTCACACATTTTCATAACTGTCTAAAAAAATTCTTACTTATTCACACTACAAGATAGATGAAATTTCTACCGAAGTGCAGGATAACTTAAAAATTTAATACGCCTGCTATAATAAGAGCAAAATAATTACTGTTGAATGTATTAACAGTATGATTTATGGGTATAATATTTGCTGCATTTATAATCTATAGAATCAATTCTCATTTCCTAACTTGGTATAACTTGGTATGAGAGTCACCTTGTTCTTGATCCATAAAATAATAAAAAAAATTAAAAAAAAATCCAAATCTGGATCCCAAATCAAAATCCAAATCCAGATCAAAATCTCAGCATCTCTCCCTCATTGGAATCCATGGCGGCCACCACCAAACAAGTAGAAGAGAGAGGACGCCGGTGCACCATCTCCTTCCCCCAAATCAACCATGGTCTGCACCATCGACTTCCACCGTGTCAAAGAGGGCCTCGGCAGCACCAAGTGCAAGTGCTCCGAACCCAAACCCATGGACTTCGATCTCGACCTCCCTGTGTCGCCGCCACTGCCCTCTTGTCATCGTCGACGTTTTGCTGCTGATGTCGCTGCTCCTCTATCTAGATCTCAGAATTTGATCAAGATCTAGATCTGACAAGAAGAAGAGAAAGGACGCTGCTCCCTCTGCCCTCGACTCCGTCGACCCTGCCCCCACCCTCGCAGTACGCGTTGCCCTACTCTGTGTTAGGGTCATCATCGGCAGTGGTATCTCCGATCGTCAGCATCTCCGAACAGTTATGGCCATTAACGAAGTCTGCCATGATGGGTTCTATGTTAGCAGAGTATCAGTAGAGTATCAGAGTAGTGTTTGTATCTGTATAACCGTATCAGTGTTTTACGTGCTATACTCACTCTTTTATTTGAATGTGAAAAGAGCGCCTGTAAACGAAATAGGTAGATGGAGGGAAGGGGTTTAGTGCACTATGCACGTGCTCCAGGTTTGTCCTGTAGTGAAACCGTCTAACCTCCTCTCCTATAAAGATTTGTAACTTTTCAGTATGGAATATGAATAAAAATCTTATAAAATCTTCTCTAATCTTCCTCGTCTTCCATTCTAGCTTCCCCATCTCTCTTCCATGGCTCGTTCGAGATCTCACCATAACCCAAATCCTGACAACTTGGTATTAGAGCCAAGTTATAGCGAAGGCGATGGACGTGATGAAGGGAGTACAATGTTGGAAGGGGATGTGGCAAATCTCAAGAGTCAAATGGCTGAGATCCAATTGAGGAGTGGATATCTCGTTGAGAGAGTAGAAGCAGTCACAGAGGGAATAATGATCAATTCACGACAATGGAAACAAGGATGAATGCTAGATTGGATGTGTAACGCCCCGCCCCAATACTCAGACAATTTTTATTATTTTTAGAAGACAAATTAGATACTATGTAGTACAACTGCCCATCACGGCTGCCTCTCAAAAGGTGGTTAACCAATTAGGTGACTCTTGATCATAGGCAATTGTATTTATACTCAAATTATTTTTGTGCATTTCCAATATGGGACTATTATTCCCAAACCTCTTCTCAAATCCCGAATCAATCCAATCTCATTTATAACTTCCGAAATCAAATCCATTCGACAGATTTCATCTGTTTCTTTTCTCAACCAAACCGGGCCCCACAATATGGATGGACACGTCATCCATCACACACAAGCACCATCTGTGCTTTTTCATTCATACCGTGGGCCCCATTTTTCTTTCATAACCGGATTTCATACAATCCTTTCAAACCAACACATTTCACAAATTCATTATCATATACAGTCACTTATATATATATTTATTTATTTTTATTTATACTATTCACAAATTACGGGGTATTACAGGATGCAATGCTAGCAATGATGCAACAATCCCCACATCGACCTCCAAATCCACCCATACTCCCGACTCCTCCCAATCCACCCATACTTCCTACTCCACCACCGCGGATTACTCACAGAGAGGTAATATACCCCAACTATCAAATTCCTAACAATCTCACAGGAGTGCAGGAAAATGGAGGGTTATTTAGAACCCCCTTCAAGGTTGAGTTCCCAATTTTTCAGGAAGGAGATCCCACTGAATGGATCTGTGGCATAGAACAATTCTTGGAGTTTTATGAGGTCCCGGAGACTCAGAAACTCAAATACGCATCACTCAACCTGAGGGGAAGAGCTGCGCAATGGTTTCGCAGACATGTCAAACCGAAATGCAAGAGATTAAGTGGCCTCAATTCTTGGAGGAGTTGCTCACTAGGTTTGGCCGTACGGAGTTTCAAGACTACAGTGGAATGCTGTCCAAACTTCAACAAAAAAGGAGATCTAGAGCCCTGCATGAATTTGATCGACTCTCCAACTTTGTAAAGGATTGGACTGAAAACCATTATTTGAGTACATTCATCAGTGGATTAAGGGACAAAATTAGGTGGGATGTTAAGTCGCAGAGGCCTAGGAATGTGAATGAAGCTGTGGGTTTAGCTAAAGGCTTTGAAGAAAAATTGGCATGTCTCAAGAAGAATTATCGAGTGCCTTTCATGCCCAAACCAACTCCAATGGCACCTATTCCTGCTGCTACTGCTAACACCTCAACTCCAAAATCTTCCAACCTAAGTTTTGTGCCTAGAAGACTAAGTGTGCAAGAGATGAAGGACAGGAGAGCCAGAGGGTTGTGTTTCAATTGTGAAGACAAGTACACCTCAGGCCACATTTGCAAGACTCAAAAATTCTACTACATTGAATGCTTAGAGGAGGATGAAGATGAAGAAGTCGATATGAATGCTGCCATGGCAGAGGAATCCTTACCAATTACTCCTACTACCTCACCACCACCCATCTCCTCATCACACAAACACTCTCAAAATTATCAATGTTTTCCCACACCCAACCCCAGCATACAACAACCAGAAATCTCCCTACACGCCTTGATAGGGACTCAAATATACACCCAAACCATGAGAGTTAAGGGTACCATCAGCGGCAAAGAAGTGAATATTCTAATTGACACGGGGTCTACTCATAATTACCTCGACCCTCACACAGCTGTGAAGGCAAATTTGCTAGTTAACAAAGAGCTCAGATACAATGTGACTGTTGCTAATGGTCAGGTGATGCACAGTGAAGGGAAGGTGGAGAATGCTTTCTTATCAGGCCAGGGAGTACCATTACAAGCAGAGTTATTGCTGTTACCCTTGGGACCATCGCAAATGGTTCTAGGAGCTCATTGGCTGCGTACATTGGGACTAGTCACTATGGATTTTTGTGAGATGACCACGGATTTCAAGGTGGAAGGAAAGATGAAGAGGTTGCAAGGCTTGGTCCCTTCTCAACTGCAGATGATGGAAGCTGCGGAATTGGGGAGTCTCAAGAATTGTATCTGTCAGGCTTACATGATACAAGCACAACACTTAGTAGAAGAGAAGGAAGGTAATGAAGAGACATTTGCACCTGATATCCACAACATCCTCCAACAATTCCCTAAAGTGTTCTCTGAAGAAATGCACCTACCCCCACATAGAAGTGTCGACCACAAAATTCCCCTACAAGATGGACATAAGACTATATGCCTAAGACCCATATGCACCCCCATTCTCACAAGGCAGATGTTGAGAAACAAGTAAGAGAAATGCTCAACTCAGGTTTAATTAGACCAAGCCACAGCCCCTACTCATCTCCTGTGATTTTGATCAAAAAGTCAGATGGCAGTTGGAGGATGTGCGTCGACTATAGGGCTCTCAATAACCAAACCATCAAGGCTAAATTCCCCATCCCTATTATAGATGAGCTGTTGGATGAGTTCAATGGAGCTCAGTATTTCTCCAAGATAGATCTGAGGTCGGGGTACCATCAGATCAGGGTTAGCAGTGAAGACATACCCAAAACTGCATTTAGAACTCACCATGGGCATTTTGAATTTGTGGTGTTGCCCTTTGGGCTTACTAACGCACCAGCAACCTTCCAAAATCTTATGAACACCATCTTTAGTGAGTATCTCAGACAATTTGTGCTGGTCTTCTTCGATGACATATTAATCTACAACTCTTCATGGGAGATGCACCTGCAACATTTAGTGAAGGTTCTAACGGTGCTTAGGGATAATCACTTGCTTGCCAAATCTAGTAAATGTAGTTTTGGTCGAACAACTGTGGGATATTTGGGACACACTATCAGTGCTAAAGGAATTTCCGTAGATACTAACAAGATTAAGGTAGTGGATGAATGGCCAGAGCCAAGTACAATCAAGGAATTGAGAGGTTTCCTGGGTCTCACAGGATACTAACGCAGGTTTGTGAAAGATTATAGAAGCATTGCGGCACCTCTCACTCAGCTCCTGAAGAAAAATACATTCAAGTGGTCGATTATAGCTACTCAAGTTTTTGAAAAGCTCAAGAAGGCACTGACCACAACGGTAGTCTTGCAAGCTCCTAATTTTGCAAAACCCTTTTTCGTAGAGACTGATGCATCCAAGGAAGGTATAGGAGCAGTTCTCATGTAAGATCTCCACCCCATTGCATATATGAGTAAAGCATTAAAGGGAAGGAACTTGACACTCTCTACTTATGAAAAACAAGTAATGGCAATTCTGCAAGCAATCAAACAGTGGCGACAATATCTCTTGGGGAATGAATTTGTGATTCGTACAAATCAGCAAAGCATTAAACACATATTAGAACAGAAGATCAACACAGGAAGTCAAGATAAATGGTTATGGAAACTATTGGGATTTACTTTCACAGTTGAATATAAAAAGGGAACTCTAAATTCTGCTGCAGATTGTCTCTCGAGAAGAAAGGGAAATTTAGAAACTTGCTTTGAAATCTCTGTAGTCTTACCCCAGTGGGTTGATGATATTAAGCAAATGGTGGTACAAGACCCATATTTCCAGCAACTGGATGAAAGGCAAAGGGAAGGGAAGCTAGACACTAAGCTCTATTGATTCGTAGGGGGGCTATGGTATTATAAAGGAAGGATTCTTATCAGTTCTGATGCAGAAGTGAAGAAGTTGATTTTTTCTTGAGTTCCATGCTTCAAACACTGGTGGACACTCTGGGTACCATAAAACCTTACATCGAATCAAAAGAACCTTCATTTGGGAAGGAATCCCTAAGGATGTGAAGTTGGGAATCAAAGAGTGTTTAATTTTCCAAAGAAATAAGTACGAGATCTTGTTGCCTGCGGGGTTACTCAATCCTTTTCCAATACCTGAGAGAGTTTGGGAGGACATCTCCATGGACTTCATCGAAGGATTACCTAAGAGCGGGGGAAAGAATGCTATCTTGGTTGTGGTAGATCGCTTAACAAAATATGTCCACTATATTGGAATCTCACACCCTTACACTGTGGAGTCCATAGTACAAGTCTTCATTGATCAGGTGTATCGACTCCATGGAATGCCACGAAGTATAGTAAGTGATAGAGATCCGATATCCATGAGCAAGTTTTGGAAGGAATTCTTTGCTCTTCAACAGTGTAAGTTGCGGCACTCCACTGCTTACCACCCACAGAGTGATGGACAAATGGAAATTATAAACAAAGCCTTAAAACTCTACTTGAGGTGTTTGAGTGGGCAAAATCCTAGAGAGTGGAGTAAGTTTTTGGGGTGGGCGGAGTTTTGGTACAATACCAACTGGCATGTGTCAACTGGTATCACTCCATTTCAAGGAGTATATGGGCAACCTCCCCCGACACTGTTGCGATATGTGCCAGGAACGGCAGCTATGTAAGAAGTGGAAGAAGAATTACTTTCTAGAGATGAAATGTTGCAGCTATTGAAGGACAACTTGACAGTGGCTCAACAGAGGATGAAGCTATTTGCTACAAGAGGAGAACGGAGAGGGAATTTGCAGTAGGGGATACGGTGTTTTTGAAACTTCAACCATACAAACAAGTGACAATACAAGGATCTAACCCACAGAAGCTTTCTCCCTGATTCTTTGGTCCTTATCGCATCATAGAAAGGATAGGCACAGTCACTTATCGTCTAGAATTACCCCTGAGTGCTTCAATTCATCCTGTCTTCCACGTTTCAAAACTCAAACGCTGCCATGGGAACCATCTGCCAGAGGTTTCACCTGAGTTTCCATAGTGGTGGGTTCCGGTTAACGAAGAAGAGGAGCCAGAGTAGGTGTTGGGACGGAGGATGTTCAAAAAGAACAATAGAGTCGGCATCAAGGTGTTGATCAAATGGAAAAATTCAGCTGCGGAAAATGCTTCCTGGATAGATATCAATGACCTCCGCATCAAATTTCCAAACTTCGAGCTTGGGACAAGCTCGCTGTAATAGGGGAGGAGTTGTTAGGGTCGTCATAGGCAGTGGTATCTCCGATCGTCAGCATCTCCGAACAATTATGGCCATTAACGAAGTCTGCCATGATGGGTTCTATGTTAGCAGAGTATTAGTAGAGTATCAGAGTAGTGTTTGTATCTGTATAACCGTATCAGTGTTTTACGTGCTATACGCACTCTTTTATTTGAATGTGAAAAAGTGCCTGTAAACGAAATAGGTAGATGGCGGGAAGGGGTTTAGTGCACTATGCACGTGCTCCAGGTTTTTCCTGTAGTGAAACCGTCTAACCTCCTCTCCTATAAAGATCTGTAACTTTTCGGTATGGAATATGAATAAAAATCTTCTAAAATCTTCTAAAATCTTCTCTAATCTTCCTCTCTTCCATTCTAGCTTCCCCATCTCTCTTCCATGGCTCGTTCGAGATCTCACCATAACCCAAATCCTAACACTCTGCTTCCCTTTGTATGTCGCTAGCACAGAGCTAGGGTTTCATTAAAACCCTATCCCTCCATCATTCCTAATTCTGTTTGTTTAGTTTTGTTTGCTGGACTCGACCTGCAAACCCAAACCCAGTCTGACCCGAATCTAACCCGATCCAAACCGCCCCGACTGGGTCCAACTGAACTGGTCAAATCCAACCTGATTCAACCAAACCTGGTCCAACTGAATTGAACCAGGGTCCACTCCTGGGTTCTCGACCAAACCGAACCTAATTCGGTTCATATTTTGGATCTGAAACAACCTCGACTTGGATCCTTTTCGATATGAGTATTTCTGAACTAGAAGTTGCTTCATCTTCTTACAAATTCATATCTTGATCCGATAAGCCGTTTCTTATCTTCTTTCAGGTCCTTTCAGATATGATTGTTTACTTGGATTCGAGATCTTGCATCTTCAGGTATGGTAGCTTTTTTAGCCCAGTCGATTTAGTTCATCTGTATCAAAATTCATATTGGTTGATTCACATTGAGTTTGAAAGAGGGGGTATTGAGTGTATGATATCTGAATGTAATATTAAAATTGTTGCGGATCTATATTGTAACCTGTCGCAGACATTGCCTATATATATGATGATATTATCCTTAATATATTTGCTACATTTAAAGCATCTGTAGTCATTAAAGGCAAGTTTTGGATATTTGGCAAATAGCAAATAGCAAAAATAGCTTTGCACTGTAGTCGTTGTTAGTCAAAATTTGGCTTTTACGAAATCCAAATAGGGCGGACGGTAAATTATTTTCCGTCCGACATTAAAAAAAAAACCTTAAAAAAACCTTAAAAAATAGTTTAATGAATCTGACAGTGACATTTCAACCCGAAAAAGAATTCCAAAAACCTTCCCTGATCCTAGGACGAAAGATTGTCTTTGTTTGAGAAGTTTTTAAAAAAAAATGGAACGGACGTGAAATGATTTCCCGTCCCCGATCGAACGGACGAAAGAATATCTTTCGTTTGCTATATTTTGGCATTTGCCATTTTGGTTACCAGATATAGCCGACTACTGTAGCGGCGAAACCTAATTTTTGGATAAATAGCCAACGGTTGCAGAATTTTTTTAAAAAAATTTTGAAAAATTTGGATAAATAGCAAACGACTACAAATGCTCTTATAATCTATAAAATCAGTTTATTATTTCCCCACTGAAGGCAGCAAAAGCTATTAAACCTCTTACTCCCATGCTTACGTACTTCTCGACTTATTTTCACCCTGAATTTTAGTGGCATTCAAAATTTTCTACAAGATTTTTCTTGAATATCTACAGCCAGTGTATACTTGTATAATTGTATCGTTAATAATTCTATTAATATTACTAGTAATTTATACACGTTATGCACGTCTTAATAAGTATATTTTTTTAAAAGTAAAAATTTAGACGTAGTTGGATCTCAAATTTGAAATTTCTTTTATATTAGTTATATAAAAACAATGCACGTGTTTGTTTAACTAAAATGAGAATCCCAATTCTTCCATTATAATATTAGAGATTAATTTGATTTACAGTAAAGCAATGTTCGAAACTGCTTGAAAATGTTCTAATTTTAGGAATGGTCCATGCGCAACATACTTTTAACAGAGCACTTTTAACAGAGCGGCTCACGAGTTAATTAAAGTTTGTATTTATCTCTACTACCATAATGGGAGAAGGCCTTAGTGTAATTTGTCCATCTATCAGACCGTGCAATGCACGCGCATAACTATTGTAAATGACTAAATGAGGTTTTAGATCAAATTCAGACTACGTATGAATTTTTAAAAAATTATATTTATTAAGACGTGTATCGCATGTGTAAACTACTGTTCAATATAATGTGAAAAGAGTAATGTGAAAAGAGATGTTTTTGCATGCTTCGATCAAATTTGTCTACCGTAAACAAACTAAAATAATTCAATTGCTTAACCTTGAGATTAATTAATGTCACTGTACATAACTTTTTTTTAAAAAATTAATTGTGATCATAGATTCTTTACATAATGGGATACATAGCTAGGTTTTCTCCACAAAAAAAAAAAAATCAAAAAAAAATCAAAAAAAAAAAATTAACGTCAAGAGAACTCCCCCCTACTTCAATATTCCCCCACCCAAACCCCACTCTTTCCCGATCCAACGGACCACAGCAAACTCGCATCGCCCATTAAAAAAACAAACGGCTATCTTTACACCACGTCATCAATAATTACCGCATCCATCACGTGACCCTCTCCATCCCCAAAATCCCCGATCATATAAATGACGCAAATGTGGAGAAAATCATCTCTTCTTTCCTCTCCTAAAAGCCATC
The DNA here is from genome assembly GCA_017893485.1 of Hemerocallis citrina. Classification (NCBI taxonomy): domain Eukaryota; kingdom Viridiplantae; phylum Streptophyta; class Magnoliopsida; order Asparagales; family Asphodelaceae; genus Hemerocallis; species Hemerocallis citrina. The sequence goes on from CM030362.1 coordinate 38,104,589, forward strand.
TGAAATCAACGACGAAAACCCCCACCTTTATCCTCCTAAAAAAATCCAGAATCCAAGAACAACCCACCATGGCCTCCCCCTCCTCCCTGTGCTACGCCAACAACCCCTCCCCAACCTCGAAGACCGATCCCGATCCCAAGTCCTGGTTCTGGCTGGATCTGAAACCCAACCAGATCGTGATGCGGCGGCTCCGAATCCCGATGCAGTTACTGAAGCGGAAGCGAGGGGATATCGAGTGTGAAGAGCTGATGAGAGAATTGAAGATCCGGAGAGGCGATGATGAAGAGGAGGAAGAGATCAGGGCCGTTGATTCGGCGTCGAGATTGGTGGGGGAGAAGGATGGGGGAGATGGGATGGATTGTGAATAGAGGTGGGGTGGAGTGTGAAAGGGGGTTAATTCTGTGTTTGGGATTGTTCTTTTTAATATATATATATTGAATTCGGGATTGAGTTGTCTGTGCTGTGATTGTTGTTGATATTGAAGGGGTTTGATACATAGTAAATTAGTAACCAAATGATGTCTGTTTTGGAGATTTAACAATAACAAAATTTAGGAGATGTCTGTTTGACAATTTGTTTTTAATGGGATGCAGTACACGCTTCAGCTGAAATAGATAATAAAGGAAAGGAACAACTTAGACCTAGAGAGCAACTGCAGTTTTTGGCCAAAAGCTCGATTTTTTCAAAATTTGGAAAAGAAAGTTATGTAATCAGTGGCAAAATACCAAAATTTTGGATTTGAGGGAAACCAGAAAACAATGATTAGCTATATTTCGGAGAGAATAGTGGATTTTTTGGAAAATATATTTGACGAACGATGATCTTTTATCCGTTCATTTAAAAAATAGAATTTGTTTTTTTAAAAAAAAATTTAAATAGATCGGACGGTATTTTTTTTTATAAAAGAAAACGATCATATACTCTTCAAACAAACTTTAAATTAAAAAAAATAAAAACATTTCGGCCCATTTTTTCCCATTTGTGAAGAAAACTTTCTTAAGAAGTAGGCCTATAAAAATTATTATGTGTATATATTAGGTATTAATTAAAATTTAATTATGATTTAATTATGATTAAATTAAAAGTTAATTATGATTTAATTAGGAGTTAATTTGAAAAAAAATCTTGGACGGAAAATAATTTTTCGTCTGTGGTTAATATATTTTTTGTTTATTTTAAATCCTCAGACGGGAAATGATTTCCCATCCGTTGGTTTTTTATTAAAAAAACAAATCAATGGACAGAAAATCATTCATCGTCCAACACATTTTTAAAACAATTTTAGCTTTTTGGGTGGGACGAGACAATCTATCGTCTGTCAATTTTTTAAAATCAAAACCCAAATTTTGGGTTAAAACAACTACAGCTCAAACTCGAAATTCTTATTTCTATATGCCAAATACCCAAAGTTTGAGATTGAACGACTACAAATGCTCTGAGGTGCCGTATCATTTTCATTTTAGTTGGTATTGGTAACACCCTTTTTTTTGTCTTCCTCATTAATTTGAGAAAGAGTATCTTCACAAGAGAAGAGATGTTAGGCACATATTGACAATAATGTTGAAAATCTGTCTCAAATATTTTTCTATATTTATTTTTGAGTTATTTTATTTTAAATTTTAATCTTTCTATATTAAAAATATTTTATACAATTTTTTGTAATTATTCTGAGATATTTGCTAACGATTTATTCCTAATTTGATTGTGATTGTAATACTCCGTAATTTCAAAAGAGATATAATAGTATTATATATATATATATATATATATATATATATATATATATATATATATATATATAGAGTTAGTCTATTAAGAGATGGAGAGCTGAGCTCCTTATCTGAGCTGGGAGTGATCAGCCGTCCGATCTGGTTTGATTCAGATCGAATGGCTGAGATCAGATCCCGTTCTCCATCTTGTTTAGTTGAGGGTAAAATGGTCATTTCCCCCTCTCCTTATCTTGAGCGGCATGCTGGCCCCAATTCGTATCCCGCTCTCTTACGATCGTAAGAAACCCTAGCCCCTCTCCTTATCTTTCTCCCGCGCGCTCTCCTTCTTCGACTGAAACCCTAGCCCCATTCTCCTTCTACGATTTCTACTTTCTGAGAGAAACCCCCAACTCTCCTACGATTTCCCATTCTCCTTCTACGATTTCTTGAATCTGAGAGAAACCCCCAACTCAAATCCGCTGGTCGAATGGCTGTCTCTTTCTCTCTCTCTCTGCGATCGAAGACCCAAATCGCAATTAGGGTTGCGAGGCGCTCTCTCTCTCTCTTCGACGTCAAACCCAGCTTCCGATTAGGGTTTCGATTCCTCATCGATGGTTTGTTATCAACTGTAACCCTCTTCAGCGATGGTAATGTTCCCGTTCTCATATTTTGATTCCATTTCGTATATGGGTTTTCTTTGTTTAGATTGTTGCTTTGATGGGTTTGTTGTTTTGGGGTTGAAACTAGATCTGGGTTCGAAATTTTTCGGTGTTTGAGATGTTGGGTTGTTATGGGTATGTTTAGATCTATTGAATTTGATGTCTTTTTTAGATGGATCTCTAAGATCTGCATCAAAGAAGTGGAAAATGAATCACCCCATGTTGAATTTTGGTATTCACAGCTATTGATTTTTTCTTATAGTCCTAGGACCTTATTCATAATGCCGAGTTCATCTATGGCTGGTGTAGACAGCACAACTCCAAGTTGTTGCTAGCTAGCCTTTTTTTTTTTTTTGGACAGAATGTTGCTAGGTAGTTGTCTGTCCCTCCTTTCAGCCAGTTAAATTAGATTCAAATGCCAAATCGTCTTTAATTAACATATGGCTAGGAATGAAAGTATGAAATCCAACTCTTGATAACAAAATCAATGTTGGAAGGGGCAAAGGTTAACTACAAATTTTCTCTCTTTTCCTTAAACGTAAGAAAGAAAGGTACAACATGACTATCTATTTACTCAGGATACAATTTACACGACAAGGTATTTATAAAATTAAGAATCAATTATGCTTCATCATTGATTGTTAAAGGCTGCTGTTGCTGTGTTGTTTTCGTTAGGCTGATTATGGATTCAGCTGCTGAAGCTCCTATTAGTTAATCCTTTAATTTGATGCATAATGATTTATGAAGTTGATGGTGCTGATGGCTGTCAATAGGTCTTTCTCAAACAGGAGCAGGAATTGAAGCTCTTTTTCAACCAGTGGCAGGGTTTTGGAGATCTATGTCATGTTTTTAGATACTTAACTGATGGTTTGAACTTGTATCAGGTTTTGGTAATGATCTTCATTGATGTTTGTGAGATCTGCTTTCTATTTTGGATTCGTAGGACTGAATTTCTGGTTTATTACACTATTGCTTCCCTGAATAGGCATTCGTTATGCTTCTTCAGAGATTTTTTAGCCTACATATTGAAGCAGTCAGCAGCATTCATTATGCGATATTAATAAAGTTGGTAAAATGATTTTGTTTATACAAATAATACCAAGTTAGTAGGCAGTGATGAAAAGTATATGACTGATTTTGTTTATGCATGAATTTGTTGAATCATGAGTTTTCTCTACTGGAAATGATGACAAATTTATACAAGACAAGTAAAATGATTTTCATAATTTTGTGCTCAAACTGATTGAGTTGGAAGAGATGGACTTTCAGGTAATTTACTCTTTATTGTTATTTGTTACATGTTTTCCTAAAATTATTATTAAGAGAGTAATTTACTCTTTAATGTTATTAAGAGAGTAATTTCCTGAAATAATGTTTTCAAACTCAATTCAACTTCAAACTCAATTTGGCAGGTAGTGTTTTCATATCAACAAAATTATTGATGATGATGATACTCTAACAAGATGGACACCAACAAATTGATCAGGGAAGTATCTGATTTTGATTTATGGGTATCGGTCTTTCTATCTTTCTTTTGTGTTGGTGTAGGCAATGATGAATTAACTTGTGATCTGAAAATTCTTTCGAGGTTGTTGTAATCATGCATGTCATCAAGCTATTTTAGCTGATATACTTTGTTGGTTCTATTTTGTGTTGGTGTTGGTTTTAGCTGATATATCATTCAGCTATCATGCATATCATTCACTGCTGTTTTGACTAAGTTCTAGTCAGCTGTTTGCATATCATTCAGAAATGTTTTCACTATTGGACTGTGTAGGCAGTGATGACAAATTTATACAAAGCAAGTAAAATGATTTTCATAATTTTGTGCTTAAACTGATTGAGTTGGAAGAGATGGAGTTACTGTTCAGAGTAGGCATGGCTTCATTTAGCAGCCCTACTGACGTGCTCAAATTCCTGCATTTGACTCGCTTATACTTGATTTTTTAGAAATAATTCCAGCACCTGTGTACGGTCCAACAAGTTATTGTTGTTCTGAGCTTAACTTGTTTTTTGGTGGTGTTATTGTTCAGAGCCTACACATTTTTTTTGATGTTGTTGTTCTAAGCCTTCAAGTTTTGTTGGCAAGTATTGTTCTGAGCCTACCAATTTCTACATTTCGTCTCACAATTTTTGATAAGTTGCTATTTTTGATAATTTCCCATTGCCTCTTCACTGCCAATGCATGTACATGAAAAATTTCCAGATTAACAGCTTTTGAGTGTACATGAAAAATTTCCAGATTGGTATGTATATAAACTAGAATTTATAAAGGTGTTTGTCTTTCTAATGGAATGATTGTGGTCTAACCTTCATGTACTTTCAGGTGATCAAGAACTAGATGGATCTTCCATAACAACCAGTCCTACTGTTAAAAGGCGAGCTGAAATCCTTAATGAAGGTAAACCATCTATAATGTAGTTGATATTAGTAATAGTACTGAATGTTGCTAAAGATTCATGTTTTTGATTTGTAGAAGATGTTGAAATGGTACTGTCTCTTTCTTGGGTGTGCTAATTTCGGTATAGAAGGGTAGGAATCACTTATGATATTGTGCAGAAATTTGAATCATTTGTGCAGAAATTGAAGACTCGAGTAATAAAAAAAAATGTGAATCCAGAGTGGAATGAGGACTTGACTCTTTCTGTGGAAAATCCTTCTATTCCTGTCAGACTTGTGAGTACTTTCTGAATCTTTTGTATCTGTTTGTCTGATATATACATGGTATTGTAGAGTATATATTTTGAGTTCAAATTATCTGTAATTTGTATTTTCAACAAAATATTATTTTTAAACTCAGTTTTTTCATGATCAATTCTGTAAGAGTTATCAGATTTCTCGGAGAATATTTCTGAGAAGATGGTAAAAGCTGAATACAAAATGAGATATGCTCTGTTAGTAGTTAATCCCAAGATGCATACCGATACTTCTAATGTTACGACTAAATAATTATCTGATACTAATTTTAATACCGAGTTTTCAATTCTGGTCCACAGGGTAATCTTGATCCAATCCCAATTGAACATGTAAAATGAGATCATTTCTAACCTTTCTTCTTTGATTTTCTGTTTTCAGGAAGTGTATGATAAAGACACCTTCAGCAGTTAACCTTGATTATTCTATCAGTGACGAGGTCACCTATTATTCTAAAAAAAAATAAAAAAATAAAAAAAAAACAAAAAAACTGACTGTTCCATACATTTCTATTTTGCAGATGTGGATTTCCAAGGGAGAGTATGATGAATCTGGCCCATCAATTGTCCACCGAAAATGCTTTTGGAGTCGAGTTCATATGGTTACTTTAATATGTGCAGTCAGTTTTCAGTCTCCAGGCCAAGTAATCTTGTTTGGCAGCGATTGTGATATATGAGGGATATGCCAAAATTTGCTTAGCTGCCAAACATGTGGAACAAATTAAAAGCTGGGGATGATTTTTTTTTTTTTTTTTTTTTTGCTCGTTTTGTTGCATGTGTGATGTCTACAACTGTTCGTATCAGCAGACGGTGTAGTACTCTTACTAAAGTCCTGTTGATTATAATTATCCGTTTAAATTTAAGTTCTGAATTTTTTTTATTTTAAAATTATTTCCATGGTTCTTGGGATTTATTATGTCACAGCTGGTATTTTTCACCCTTTCTTTCTCCTGTATATATATACAGGAGTTACATTCGGTTGGTAAACTTATGGATGCTGTAACCTTTGATTGAAGTGCATTTCCCACCCACTATTAACTTTGATTAGATGTCAAAATGAGTCACAGCATCCAAATTCTTGATATTGGTGATGAAGTTGCGCAGCTGCCAAACGTTCTACACTTATAACCCTCATAATTCAGAAATTGGGCTTTTTGCATCGGATTTGCCTTTGGCAGTTTAGAGATGCCACAATCCGAGCAGGCAAGTAAACTGCCTTGCTGATTGGTTGTAGAGAACCTGTACAAGTCATTTGAAGCTTGTACTAAGTTAAAGAATGTTGCTGGAATCTTACCATAGAGTGTTGTGAACTGACATAGTTTTATACAACTCGGGAGGATCCTGTTAGGGTAACCACAGGATTCACTACTTTGCTGCCCTTCATGCATGGAAGGAGAAAACCTTTCCCATAACAGCGAGCAACATGAAACAACAAAATAATTAGCTGAAGATCACCCCAATGGAATAGCTATAATTGCACAGCATCACTGAATCAATTATGTAATATTATATACATTCTGTGGACATTATGCATGCTGTCTACAAGCACTAGCTCTTCAATACTACATTGATTTTATGGTACATAACAATATGCAACCGTGGTACAGAACAATATGCAACAGTTTATGGTACATAACAGAAACTGCATTTTTCAAAACAGAGCTCAGAATATATAAAAATAGCATAAAGAGATCTCAATAACCATGGAAAGATTACATAACAGAGCTCAATATAAACAACAAAAACAGTGTTCAATACCCTGGTCTTGACCAAAAACGGGCAAAAAATGCTCATATACAATTATAAAGAGCTTGAACTGCTGCTGCTGCATGAACTACTGCTGATGCTACTTGAGCTACTGCTGCTGCTACTTGAAGTTAGCTGCCAGCTGCTGCTGCTTGAAATGCTTCCCCAAATAATAGGCTCAGAACACACTATTCTCACTAAGGCTGCATTGGGGTGTCATGCCAACTAATAGCAAATGCATAAATAATCAAGCATTAGAAACTAAAAAAGACTCAGCCATTAAACTGAGAACAGCAAATATCAAATAAAAAATATCAAATATCAAATACCAAAGTAACTGAACAACAAATATCAGACACTCAACCACTAAAATCACTATAAGAAATTCAAATCACAAGGGGTGTGTCATCACTGCCTACACAAGGGGTGTGTCATCACTGCCTACACACACACAAAAAGACAAAAAGACCAAACCCATAAATGAGAATCAACTACTCCCTGGACATATAAAGAGTGTCCATCTTGTTCCAGTAGCAACAATATTTTTCCCTCAATTCAACTCAACCATTACCTGGAAAATTAAATAACAATAAAAAGTGTCCATCTTGTTCCAGTAGCAGCAATATATATATAGTCACACTGTGATTATGGGTATTGATATATGTGTGCTCATATTCTCCAACTTTACTCACAGCTATCTGCTTATCCATTATGATACTCAAACCAAATATTTTCAGAATTCCACATAATACAATTGGAGATTCTGAACTAAAGTGGTCCAGTTGCTGCAGAAAGATTGTGAGTAAAGCACTAAATGGTGACTATTATCAACTATAGCGATATTGCTTATATTTAGTTAGATATGAAGGTACTTGGCTAATTATAATTAACAGGAACGCATGCTAAAACAAGTTCATGGCGATGGACAGCATATCTGCTCCACTCTAATATCTCCGAATATAATGGCACAAAAGGCACCCAATTCGGAATAATAGTTATTGATACTTAATCTAGATGTTATAAGTAAATAAGTTAATGTCTGCCTACCAACTTGGTATTATTTGTATAAACAAAATCATTTTACCAACTTTTTGAAGATGTCGAAACATCATTCATTTCTGTTATACCCATCATCAAATTGCCTGCAAGCAGTCAAACACATAACGATTAATTTAACATATGAACATATTCAGAGAGTTGAAATAAATTAAATAAAAGATATATTATATATGACAAAAGTTGAAATAAATTAAGTTTGGAAATACCAACCTTTCCTTCAAATTTTAGAAATTAATAAGCCCCCATCTTCCTGCTCCACAAATTTGTTGCCGGCAAATTAATACATAATTTAACCTTTTTTTTAAAAGGTCTTAATCGACTCAAAATTAATTAAATAAATGCAGACTCTACTCAAGCTTATTCGGAGAGCTAACTTTTTCATCATCATAGTTTTCTTCAGCACATGAACTGAATTAGTCGTAGGCTCAGAACACACTTCCATATATTCATGTTGTAAATCAAGCATTAAGAATGTGTCTAGGGCTGCATTATTATGCCGCGCCAACTAGTTGTAATTTATTAGCTTGTTAGGTAGTGCATATCATCATTGCCTAGACCAACACACAGAAACGGCCATGGACCCTCTTCTGATATACCAAAAATAGCTGTGAATAGCTCTCCTTATCATGAGAAGAGATCGTATTGACTGATAAAAATACACCTCTACAATATATATACAGTAGAGGCCATATTGACTCTTTTTTTGTTAGTGAAACTTCAAATAAGAAAACGAAATGGAATTTGAAAATAAGAATAAATAGAGTTAGTCTATTATGAGATGGTGAGATGGGCTCCTTATCGTGAGCGGGGAGCTACTAGCCATCCAATCTAGTTTGATTCAGATCAAATGGCTGAGATCAGATCCCGTTCTCCATCGTGTTTTGTTGAAGGTAAAATGGTCATTTACCCCCTCTCCTTATCTTTAGGCATGCTGGCTTGCAACTCACTCCCGCTCTCTCTTCGATCGCAAGAAACCCTAGCCTCCTCTCCTTTTCTTACTCTCAGAACTCTCAAAATAGATGCAGATGCTTTGAACAATCTTTTGTCAAGAAACACAATTCTAAAGACAACTGTATGGCTCAGCATCACACTAATTTCTTCACTATTTAGGCTCAGAACTTTTTGAATATCACATTTCATGAAGAATAGGAAATTGTCTGAGGAAGCATAATGAATGCATCACCAATAGTGAAATATACCATGTCAAAACCAATCTCATATTCAGAGAGCCATAATGACTTCTCAGTGATCTCAGTGATCATAATGAAAGACTGTTGAAGGGTAGAGCCTCAGAAACACAAATCATATTCAAAGAAGCAGCAGAAGTGTAATGCACCATGACAAAACAAAGTGCAAAACTAAAAGAGACCCAAATTAAGTTCATCATTGCCCAAATTCAGAAAAACTTCAATCCCTAAATTATGAATGAAGCATAACAGTGTAATATCATCACAGTCATAACCAAATTAGGTGCATTAGTGTAATATCACCACAATGTAATCTCATAATGAAGCATAATAGTGTGATTTCATCACTGCCATAGCAAAAATATTGACATCAAAGCATGAGCATCAAATCAGCAGTCATCTTAGCCCAGATTCAGGAAAAAAATTGCATCAGAACTCGACCTTTCGAATTACATAAGAAAACAAAATGTAATTTGAAAGTGAGAATACCTGAGAATACCGGATAAGAATGATTGGGGGCTGCTAGGGTTTCTATTCGAATCGTGCTGGAATCGAAACCCTAATCGTAAGCTGGGTTAGATGTCGAAGAGAGAGAGAGCGCATCGCAACCCACAATGGCGATTTGGGTCTCGTAAGCTGGGTTTGACGTCGAAGAAGAAGAAGAGAGAGAGCCTCGCAACCCACAATGGCGATTTGGGTCTTCGATCGCAGAGAGAGAGAAAAAGACGCAATCGCAGACAGAGAGAAAGATCGCGATTTGGGTCTTCGATCGGGGATTTGGGGCTAGGGCAGCTCGTCGAAGAGAGTGCCGCAATCCATGAAATCAGCCAGCGGATTTGGGGCTAGGGTTTCAGTCGAAGAAGGAGAGCGCGCGGGAGAAAGATAAGGAGAGGGGCTAGGGTTTCTTACGATCGTAAGAGAGCGGGATACGAATTGGGGCCAGCATGCCGCTCAAGATAAGGAGAGGGGGGAAATGACCATTTTACCCTCAACTAAACAAGATGGAGAACGGGATCTGATCTCAGCCATTCGATCTGAATCAAACCAGATCGGACGGCTGATCACTCCCAGCTCAGATAAGGAGCTCAGCTCTCCATCTCTTAATAGACTAACTCTCTATATATATATATATATATATATATATATATATATATATATATATATATGGGTATATATATTCATCACTGCCTACTAACTTGGTATTATTTGTATAAACAAAATCATTTTACCAACTTTATTAATATCGCATAATGAATGCTGCTGACTGCTTCAATATGTAGGCTAAAAAATCTCTGAAGAAGCATAACGAATGCCTATTCAGGGAAGCAATAGTGTAATAAACCAGAAATTCAGTCCTACGAATCCAAAATAGAAAGCAGATCTCACAAACATCAATGAAGATCATTACCAAAACCTGATACAAGTTCAAACCATCAGTTAAGTATCTAAAAACATGACATAGATCTCCAAAACCCTGCCACTGGTTGAAAAAGAGCTTCAATTCCTGCTCCTGTTTGAGAAAGACCTATTGACAGCCATCAGCACCATCAACTTCATAAATCATTATGCATCAAATTAAAGGATTAACTAATAGGAGCTTCAGCAGCTGAATCCATAATCAGCCTAACGAAAACAACACAGCAACAGCAGCCTTTAACAATCAATGATGAAGCATAATTGATTCTTAATTTTATAAATACCTTGTCGTGTAAATTGTATCCTGAGTAAATAGATAGTCATGCTGTACCTTTCTTTCTTACGTTTAAGGAAAAGAGAGAAAATTTGTAGTTAACCTTTGCCCCTTCCAACATTGATTTTGTTATCAAGAGTTGGATTTCATACTTTCATTCCTAGCCATATGTTAATTAAAGACGATTTGGCATTTGAATCTAATTTAACTGGCTGAAAGGAGGGACAGACAACTACCTAGCAACATTCTGTCCAAAAAAAAAAAAAAGGCTAGCTAGCAACAACTTGGAGTTGTGCTGTCTACACCAGCCATAGATGAACTCGGCATTATGAATAAGGTCCTAGGACTATAAGAAAAAATCAATAGCTGTGAATACCAAAATTCAACATGGGGTGATTCATTTTCCACTTCTTTGATGCAGATCTTAGAGATCCATCTAAAAAAGACATCAAATTCAATAGATCTAAACATACCCATAACAACCCAACATCTCAAACACCGAAAAATTTCGAACCCAGATATAGTTTCAACCCCAAAACAACAAACCCATCAAAGCAACAATCTAAACAAAGAAAACCCATATACGAAATGGAATTAAAATATGAGAACGGGAACATTACCATCGCTGAAGAGGGTTACAGTTGATAACAAACCATCGATGAGGAATCGAAACCCTAATCGGAAGCTGGGTTTGACGTCGAAGAGAGAGAGAGAGCGCCTCGCAACCCTAATTGCGATTTGGGTCTTCGATCGCAGAGAGAGAGAGAAAGAGACAGCCATTCGACCAGCGGATTTGAGTTGGGGGTTTCTCTCAGATTCAAGAAATCGTAGAAGGAGAATGGGAAATCGTAGGAGAGTTGGGGGTTTCTCTCAGAAAGTAGAAATCGTAGAAGGAGAATGGGGCTAGGGTTTCAGTCGAAGAAGGAGAGCGCGCGGGAGAAAGATAAGGAGAGGGGCTAGGGTTTCTTACGATCGTAAGAGAGCGGGATACGAATTGGGGCCAGCATGCCGCTCAAGATAAGGAGAGGGGGAAATGACCATTTTACCCTCAACTAAACAAGATGGAGAACGGGATCTGATCTCAGCCATTCGATCTGAATCAAACCAGATCGGACGGCTGATCACTCCCAGCTCAGATAAGGAGCTCAGCTCTCCATCTCTTAATAGACTAACTCTCTATATATATATATATATATATAATAAAGGAATCTGGTGGCCGACCTATAGGAGTTTCTATAGGAGTGTGGTCATATGGGATTGTGCCGCTCGGTGGGGCCCAGAGAGAGAAATAGCAGGCCATGCTGTCTGCTGTGGCCCAAGTGGGCGAGCTGACATCAGGGAGGGCCCACGCAGGAGCAGGGAGCTCTATGGGCCGCAGACGTGGCTGCTATGGGGGGCCCACCGTTTGGGGTATCTGCTGTGTTCTTTCGCAAGGAGAGAGAACGAGGGGAAAATGTGAAAGAATTGTCCCATATCGGGAATATTAATAGAATAATTAATAATAAATAATAATGCCTATGATCAAGAGTCACTTAATTGGTTAACCACCTTTTGAGAGGGAGCATATGGTGGGCAGTTGTACTATAAATAATAATTTGTCTCTTAAAAATATATAAAATTGTCTGAGTATTTGGGCGATGCGTTACAAATGGTATCAGTAATTTCAAAAGAGATATAATAGTATTATATATATATATAATAAAGGAATTTGGTGGCCGTCCTATAGGAGTTTCTATAGGAGTGTGGTCATATGGGATTGTGCCGCTCGGTGGGGCCCAGGGAGAGAAACAGCAGGCCCTGCTGTCTGCTGCGGCCTACGTGGGCGAGCTGACGTCAGGGTATCAAGAGTCACCTAATTGGTTAACCCCCCTTTGAGAGGCAGCCTATTGGGGCGGGGCGTTACAGTGATAATATTTTTGACTTGGGTGCTAAGTTTTCTTGGTCACTAACGCAATGACTACTAAGTACTAACCCTAGTGCTAATAGAAAAAACTAAGAGCTAGCTATCTAATTGAAAGATTATTGTAATCAGAAAGAAAATGAGAGAGACTAAGTCCATCTCTAACCATACTAGCTATTTCTCCAAATTATCTAAAATAGTCAGAATATGCAAAGAATTCTTCTCCAACGGCCTCGCCAAACGACTAGCGGATATGGCGATGTGAGATCCACTCGCGATCCTCGGAAACTCGCCAAACTTCCTTCCTCTTTTGCCGCCGGAGATCAAGGGGATTTCCCAACAGCTCCATCTATTCCCGCTATTAAATCCTCCATGAAATTTCTTCAATTTGTTCAATTCAAAGGCTGCTCCTTTCTCCTTCTTCTTCATCAATTTTTTCAATTCAAAGGCCGCTCTCTTTCGCTCCCATGTTCGCCAGTCCAGTCGCCCTATAACTCCCGATCACCACCACTGCCATTGCGGCTGATCTCGTCGTAGGTTCAGTCTTTTTTAATCATTGCGGTTGGAGTCGGAGGAGATACCGCATCTCTAGGGTTCAATCTTTTTCAAGATTTATGAGATGACTGTGATTGGTTTTCTAATTTTCTTGATTGATTTGATGATGCAAGTACATCATTTTGGTTTTTTAAGTCCCGATTTGAATTTATGCTTCTGATCCAATCCTCAGTTGGATCTTACTCAAGCGATAGCTGATGTTCTCTGAATTGCTGGTGCTGGAGTGTTTTGTATCAGTTCATATATCAGCCTTGAGCAATTATCTGTAATTGGAGGGTTATTTTTGCAAAGTGGTCTGTAATATTTCATTAGAGCCTTATATTAGCTAGTGCAATATGCACGTAGTGTACAACTGTAAGAAGGGGATTAACTGGTGGATAAGAGTGGTCCCCACTCTAACCGTATTCAGTTTGGGAAGTTCATGTCCAAGTCCGTGCTGTGCACGTCTTCTTCATTTGTATAAATAAACCCAATGTAATCAGTTTGCATATGAATAGATTTCCAAATTAAGAATTACTATTCATTTTCTCCTTCCTTCTCTCTTCTTGATTTCCAGCTAGGGTTGCAGGTAATCGAATGGAGAGAAGACGGCACGCTGCGATTCCAGTCGCCGCGAGAGGCCGAGCTGGAACAATGGTATCAGAGCTTCACGATCCTGCGATGACAACGACCAAAGTCGTTGGTGAGATTGAGAGTTCGCGGAACCTTGACTATGGAATTCGATCCAAGGTCGGTTCAAAGAACCAGACAGCGAGGAGTTCCACTGATTACGGTGTCGAACTCCATAAGTTGTCCGATCTTGAATGGCTATCGATCGTCGAGTCTCGTCACCAGCGTAGGAGGTCGGAAATTTGTCACGATGGGGTCGTTGATAGTGGTGGGGGTTATTCTTTGTAGCGCCCCGAATTTCTAATATAATAACTTAGAAAATACGTGGCACAATCCCAGCATCAACTTCAATGTAACAATACGCATAGCCCAAAAACACAAGTTATTTTATTCCAAACTTTTAATACAATAATCTTTTTCAAATACAGCGGAAATACAAATACCTTGAATTACAACATTCTTTTACAACACTTCTCTTTACAAAATTTACACATGGCTCTATTACATCACTCACAATCTCTAAAGCTAACTCAAGCCTCCAATCTCCAAACTCTAAGCAACAACCTGCATCATATGAGGCTAGAGTCGAACCCTAACCCCCAAACTAAAGGGGTTAGCCATAAATGGTGTGAGTGATATAAACAACAAACATAAATAAACAATAAACATGATTTCTTAAGCAACATGTACTGAACAAAAATACATAAACTAAACATGTATTGTGAAGTAAGAAACGATAGGCAAGTACATGCATGAAACCAAGTCGAGAAACATTGCCACCGATCAGATACCTTTCTGTCAATCACTCTCAATACCACGGATCGGATACCCGGTATTCAGTCACTCTCAACACCGCAGATCGGATACCCGGTATTCAATCACTATCAGTGATTCTCACACCGCAGAATATACCCAACCCCAGAGTTTAATGACTCTCACACCGCAGAATATACCCAACTGTTAATAAATCTCAATCCCATAGATCGGATACCCGGTATTCAGTCACTCTCAACACCGCAGATCGGATACCCGGTATTCAATCACTAATAGTGATTCTCACACTGCAGAATATACCCAACCCCAGAGTTTAATGACTCTCACACCGCAGAATATATCCAACTATCAATAAATCTCAATGCCACAGTTCGGATACCCGGTATTCAGTCACTCTCAACACTGCAGATCGGATACCCGGTATTCAATCACTAACAGTGATTCTCACACCGCAGATTATACCCAACCCCAGAGTTTAATGACTCTCACACCGCAGAATATATCCATCTACAAAGACTCAAGATAACGTAGATCGGATACCCGGTTATCAATCATTAACAGTGATTCTCACACCGCATAATATATCCATCTACAAAGACTAAAGACTTGAAAGGACGTTCAAAATTATGAAAAACAAATCAGCACCAGTCGACTTATACTGTAATAAGTCGACTGCTCCGAGAACCAATATCCAAGATTATAAACAAGTACAATAAGTCGTCTCAAGAAACCATCAGTCGACTGTCCCAAGACAATTTCCAATAATTCTCGAGAGATATTCTAAGTACTAACAGTTGACTTATATTGTCATAGGTCGACTGTCCAGACAATAAACTGCGATACTTTTACACAAAAAAAAAAACGTCTTCAGCATACCAGTCGACTGAATAGGGATCTCAGTCGACTGTCCAGAACAATTTTCAAGAATTTAAAGACAGCAGTGAGGTCGGACCAGTCGACTGATAAGTAGACCAGTCGACTGTCGGCTTACAGTTTTCATAAATTGGGTCTGTATACAATAATCAATACTGAAGTTTTCTAAAGATTCATTGCTTATGAAATTACTTCGTATTCAGGTGAAAGTGACAATCTCAAGATGATCCTTATTATGGATACAATACTCAATACTCAAGTTCTACATTCCTAAATCTTCCATTAGGGTTTCTTGATACTCAATTCTTTCATAAATCATAACCAAGATCTGATTATAAACTCAAGATCCAGATGTTCATACATCCGATCAAAACCATACTTAAATCTTAACATGTTTTCAAGCAATAAAGAATTTGTCGATCAAGATCTACTAATCTTTCTTGGATTTCACATGCATATCATAAGTAATAACTATTGCATCGACCACATACAAGACACAAATATCGAAAACAAAACAACTCACAATCATACACATAAATCAATCAACAAGACAAAGTTCATATCACTCACCTTTAGATTGAGAGATGATTCACGAAAAAGCTTTCCTCTTTGCTAGATCCAAAATTCTCCTTTTTGCTCCTCCAAACCGATCACCAAAATCTGTATATTTTTCCCAATGATGGCTGGGAAACATCCCTTAAATATCCGGGAATAGGTTTAGGGTTTTCACCCATACTTTTGCAAAACAATCCTTTCCAAAATACTATTTCACATATATAGGCATAGTCTTGGAAATTCAATCAAAATTCATATAAATTAGGATTTAAAAGTAAAATATACTCGTAAATCTCAATTGGTACTGTTCAAAAACGTCCAGAAAATATAATTTGCACTTTAACCCTTAAAAATGTCAATTTTGCAAAAAGGTCATTCTTTTCTCAAAAATTGCAAATAGGTCCAATTAATTTCAGAAAAATCTGGAAAAATAGTAAATAAATTCCAAATATTAAATAATGATTTTTCATGAAGAAAACTTGACTTTCAAACTTCTCAAGAAAGTATTTACACGTGTTCCGCACGTGTAAAAAGATAAATCTTTTAGAAAATATTAATTAAATCTCCAGAAAATCATTTAAATTCATTTTAAAATATTTAAAATAATATTTGAAAATACGGGGTTCTACATCACTCCCTCCTTAGAAGATTTCTGTCCTCAGAACTACTGCTAATGGGGTCCGAACAAACCCACCAACAAGGAATGAAAACTCATGGATGGAAACATAAATTAAGAAAATACAACCACACCGAAGAATGCATTCCAACAAAATAAATACATCACACAAAATAAACACAATCATGCGGAGAATTCAGAAAATCGACCTTCCGTGCGCAACTCTGATAATTTGCCATCGGAAGCCACGCTGCAACAACCTCTGAACTCATGCATCCAACATCTGACCTTCTGCTCCATCTTTCCAAGGATCAGTGGCCACTCCCTCCTTAGAAAGGACATGACTAAGGATAGCCACCTCAAGACCTTGATTGGAAACACCTTAAGCTCCATACTTAAGACTAGCAATAAATGGGCGACACAATTGCATACAAGAAAACAGTATCAAATAAAAATTTGTTTTTATTCCATTAATCCAAATAAATCTTGTTACATGAAGAAAAATACTTAATCTTCAATTATTCCCCAAATAAAAGTTTTACTTAATACAAAAGAATAAATTTCTAAATTCTTGCACACACAGATCACATTCCTGAGTTACCCGCATCCTCCTCAGTCAATGCGAATACTCGCCCCTGCTTCAGATCCTTGCCTTTCCCTGCACCATCTTTCTTCAGCTGCGAACAGATTGGTCGAATGTGCCCTTCTTGACCACAATGAAAACAAGTCTGCTTCGCCAACTCCGGACATTCTGACCTATAATGACCTGCCTCCTTGCAGTAAAAACAAGTCACTTCCTGTGTTGCGGGTGCCTTCAGCACTGGCTCACTGAACTTGCCCTGCTTTGCCGGGAGTTCCTTCCCGTTCTGATCATCTGCTGGTCTCTTTTTCTTGTTCTCGGTCTCTTGCTTCTCCTGGGACTGGTCCATATCTTCCTCAGTCATAGCTGCTCTCCTGACCAGCTTGTCGAACCTTCTGATGCCCAACGGAACCATCCTTGACCTCAAGTTTGGCCTCAATCCCTGCTCAAACTTTTTGGCCTTCTTTGCTTCGTCCACGACCAACTCTGGCGCATACCTCGAAAGCTGAGCAAACTTGGTCTCATACTCCCGCACGGTCATGCTGCCCTGCTGAAGGTTCAAGAACTCGGTCGCCTTCTTCTCCTGAACGTCTAGGGGAAAGAAGCGATTTCTGAACTCCTCCAGAAAAGCTTCCCATGATTGAGTTCTTCATGCATGAGAGACCTGAGATGGCAGGTTGAAGGAAGATCTGGGCGTTTAGGGGTGAGTGGAAGAAATACATAAAGAATTTCTTTAAGACATGCCAAGTTCGTGCAGGTAAGAAGACAGTTCAAGTTGTGAAACATAAACTGAACTTGCTCGCTACGAAAGTTAAGAAGATAGATGATGAAATTAAGAAGCACACAGATCTTTTCCAAGAAATCCAAGAAAACCCGACAAATTTAAATGCGGTTGTTGCAAGACGACTCAAAGACTTCACTGGGGGTTTTGTCCATCACCTCAATTTTCTGTCAGATACTTATGATAGTCTAGAGGATCGAGATGCACTGGCTAGGCTTTCTGCTAAATGCTTGTCCGCAGTCCATGCTTATGATAATGCCCAGAAGCAATTGGACACCCTGGATATTGCTCAGTTAAAATTTGATGACATTTTGAATTCCCTTGACTTGTTGCAGTGAAAGGATACAGGGTCTAGCTGAAGCAAAGAAATTAGATTCATCCTTGATTCTTCTGATCAGTAGAGCTTGGGTCACAGGGTCTACAACAATGCAAAATGAGGTTAAAGACATAATGCATCATATATATAGAGAGCGACAATAAAAGCCTTAAAAGCATTGCTCCACCACCATCTGTTCAGAGAGTTGCAGTGGCTACAAGCTATTGCGGAATGTTCAAATTGAATTTGTTCAAAGAGCTTAGGAGTTATTTAGAGATTTAGGCTTCCTTTTGAAATTATTTACAGAATAGGCCTAGTTTCAAAAGTATTTGCGATGAAGGCCTAGCCTTTCAAAAGTATTTGCGATTAAGGGTTAGTTTTTTAAAATAAACTTCTATACTTCTTTTTGTATACTATTTCTTATAGGATGTGTGACCTTTCTGTAATTTTAAAATTTGTTTTTGCAATTATTTCTATTTTACTTAGATAATTGATTTTTTAATTGCTTAAATTGTATTAAATAATTTACTAAAATTTTGAGAAAATTAGGTAAGAGTTTCTTACTATTTCTTAATGGCTCTGATACCACTTTGGTGGGTGCGTGAAATCTCTTAACTTGTAGGTGTGAGTAGCGCGTAATCTCCTGGTAACCTGAAAATCAAAGGAAAAGAGTATCAAATACTTTTAAAGGTCTAAAGAGTAAAGTCTAAAGAGTTGAAATAAAGATCAAAGTTTGGTGAAAAATAATATTCGTCGAAATAATGGATATTGTCAATTCTGAAGAAGTAATTAGGAATGATGGGAATATCGTCGTCATCGTCGTCAAGTTCTCTCATATATTCTGATTCTGTCTCATATCCTTCACTATTACTATCATATGGGGGTTCTTCGAGTTCTTCTGTATGTCTATTTTCTCCTCCTTTCTGTTCATGTTCTTCTAGAAATTGTCTGTATGCAGTCGTAGGACTCCAAACGTAACTACTAAATATACCATTTTCATAAAATAACAAAGATCTTTCGTGATAAGTTAGGTCGTCAATTATTTCAACATTTATATTACTGGTTTCTCCAGGAATTATTTGGTTTATTGTTATAATTATTACTCGTTGAATGCTAAAAAAGAATAATTTGAATTCGTAGCAATCATCCATGCTTATTTGTCTATGAGGATAATAAACATAAAAAACTAGCATTCTATCACTTCCTTGGTAATTAACCATTAATTCAAAAATTGGTGAGGCAATACCAAAATTATTATCCATTAGTTCTTTTGAACAATAAGCAATTACGAAATAAAGAGCAGAGAGAGATTTCTAAGGATACCTAAAAAATCAAAACAAAACAGCCCATCATGCTTCCGACCTAGTTAAACTTTTTGATCTGTTTTGTACCAGTTACTACCAGTGGATAAAATACCCCTGGTATGCACCCCGATTTCTGTGCTCCTTTTACGTTCTTCCCATCTCAAGATTACTATGCCCTCAATAGAGTTCATCCAAGAGATACGTCTAGAATAACTAGTAGCACTTCGGTACAGACAACCACAAAGTCTAACTATAGAAGGTTGCAAATGAGTCTTTTTGCAAGATCATTCAGGCAGAGCCTTACAAAACTCTCCCTAAGGGAAAGAAATTTAGTTGTTCATACCTTATTTTCTACAGAAGCTGATAGATGAACTCATAAAAGATATTTTATTTCCTTCAAGCTTGTTACAAACAGACTCTCTAAGATTATGAGGAATTTTTTCTCTCCAAATCGTCTGCCTTTCTCTCTTGTTTTGCTTTCCCTTTTATAGACCAAGGGATCAGCTTACAACAGGTTTTACATACGTCACTGCTTACCTCATATGTACAATAATTGGATGAATACGTAAGTGCTTACATCAGGTTACAATAAATGCTCTGATTACATTTTGGCCTATTCCAGGAAAAGAGATTCCTCTTGGCCAACATCTTCACATGCTGCACATTTATGTTGGTGCTCCATCTTCATCAGGCTACAGTAATGTACAGCTGTCTCTGCTGTCATTGTCATTGCTCCCGTAGATAGTATTTGGTACCAGTTGTCAAACAGCTCATGTTTATCTTGTAGCTGTTTGATCTTTGCTATACTGTACATTATTATCTTATCTGGATCTGGGCTGTCATAGATCTATATATTGCTATCTCTTTGTTTTATGTCTTTTAATTCACAGTACATGTTCCTAAAGCCCATTGCTCTTCTTTCTGGGATTAATTTCTCAAATTCTTTAGCTTTAAATGGTACAATGTTTGATGCTCCATAGATTAATTGGGTGGTCATCCCTATTTTTATAACATGTTCCGCTGGGAATTCTTCCTCATCATTAAGATACTCGGGGATGGCTGAATACATTCTAACATATATTTTTGAGGCCTTCGTGAGCCCAAAATAACTTTTAGCTGCCTTTTAAATTTCTCTTGGTAGGTGGATTAGTTCTTCACATTCTCTGGATGGGTAAATGCAATGAATAAGTCCTCTTTCGAACAGTGCCCTAGTTGTTCTCGGATTAGCCCCTGGTAGGATGATGGCCTTGTTCATGTGCTGCTGAGATATGGTTCTGATGAATGGGTTTACCTCAGTTACTTGGTATAGCTTTTGAATATATTGTAAAAATAATATTTTCTTTGATACTTTGGTAGGAGCTTTCTCAGTAAGAAGTGTCTCCTTGTATGTGGTTTTATTTGAAGATGTAATTGCTTCTTCTTTTACTGACTGAGAAGGCTCACCTATCTCACTCATTTTTTCGTCCGCCATATTTTCTGTGGTTACATGCTGGCTTATTTGCTGATAGAACAGACTCTGGAGTCCACATATTTGTAGTTGTAACTGGTTAAATACTCCTTTTAATTGCTCCACTGTCTCCTTTAGGTGGACTATATCTTGTTCTATTTGCTGAACTCTGGTTTCCATTCTGCAACAAGTGAAATAGTTAATTTCTTGATAGAAAATTGGCTAAAATATTAAGTTTTCCTTTTATGTTTTCTATTAAGAAATCATAATGTGCTAACTCCATCTGCCATCTAATCAATCTTTTATTTGTTATGGTTGGGTCTATTATTTTATTAATCCAACTCTTTGCTTGGGTATTATCTGTTCTTACCGTAAATTTTGTATGTATTATGAATAGTTCAAACTTTTTTATAGCTTTTAAGATTGCTAGTCGTTCTTTTTCATTTATGTGGTAATTTTATTGGGTTTGTGTGAAAAATCCACTAGTATATCTAGCTAATTTTTCTTCATTTTTTCCTATTTCAATAAATTTTAATACTGCTCCCCAATTGGTTTCACATGCATCAGTTTCTATTATCCAAGAACATTCTTTAACAGGTAATCTTAGCTTTTGTAACTCTGAAGTTTGTTGTTTTAATATTTTAAGTTTCTCTTCATCCTCTGGGGTCCATTCCCATTTTTTAAACTTTTTTTTAAGTTTTTGTTGCAACCAATTTGTTTTTGCTGATAAATTTGGTATGTAACCTCTTGTTTGATTTAGTAATCCCATTATAGCTTGCACTTCTCTTTTTTCTTTTAAGACATTAGGAAAAGTCTTTATTTTTTCTGCTATATGTGGTTGTAATTCTATCCCTTCATGTGATAATTTTGTTCCTAAAAATTTTATCTCAGTTTTGAATAATTCCATTTTCTTTTTTGATAGTATAATGCCTGCATTTTTTACTATTTCTATGAATTTTAGTAGATTTTCTTTATGTTGTTCCTCGTTTTCTGATCCTATTAGAATATCATCTACATATACTAATATGAAATTGTTGTATTTTTCAAAGATTTGATCCATATATTCTTGAAATATCCCTGGGCTATTTTTATAACCGAATGGTAATACATTTCATTCATAAAATCCTTGAGGTGTGCTAAATGCCGTTAAAGATTTTGAATCTTCTGTTAGTTTTACATGATAAAATCCTGATTTGCAGTCAAATTTCGAATATATTTTTCTTGTTCTTACTGTGTTAAGTAGTATTTGCATGTCTGGTAGTGGGTATCCAAATCTCTTAGTATTTTTATTTAATTCCTTATAATTTACTACCATTCGAGATTTACCTCTTTTTTCTTCTGAATGTTTTTTTAGTATGAATGCTGGTGATGAATGTGGACTTTGTGATTTCCTTATATAATTATTTTCCACTAATTCTTTTATGTGTATTTTGAATTCTTCTAGGTCTGTTGGAGTATGTCTTATTGGTCTAATTTTAATTATTTTGTTCTTATCTATTAACTCTATATATGTCGTGGGTTCACTTAAGTTCCATTTTGCCAAGGGGTCTTCTCCGCACAGATATTCTAATTGTTTTTGTAAAATTTCTTTTGTAGTTGTTACTTGAACTTGTTGTATTCTAGTTTTATTTGGTAAGTATTGGTATTCACCACGCCGGGTTGAAGAAACTCTGATGTGTGGTAGGTCAGTTCTGGAATACGGTTGGGTTATTCTAATTGCTATTGCTTGGTGTCTGCAAGGTGTTGTAAATACAACTGATTTATGTGATATAGTTATGGGATAGTATTGTTGGAAAAAGTCATTTCCTAAGAGTACATCATTATTCATATCGTCAAACTGGTATACTATAGGTATTTTTAGTATGTAACTTCCTATTTGTACATTAACATTTTGTTGATATTTGTCTAGTATGATGGTTTGTCCAATTAATCCAGATATGACTTTTTTATTAAAACCATCTTATTTCCATTTTGGTAGTATATTTTCGCGACATAAACTAGTACCTGCTCCGGTGTCTATTAGACTGTGATAGTTTCTTGATTTGTATCCTTCGTAGACAAATTCTGTTAGGATGTATAATGTGTTTTTTGTTGCCCTTAATGGATTCATTTGTCCAATATCCTATTTATTACCATGCTTTCATTGTTTACTGTTATTGTGATTTTTTCTTCTTGAATTGAGTAAGATTGTACTGATGTAAGGAAGTCAGTTCCTAATAACATATCATTAACATGTTGTTCTGGGTCTACATGTAAGTGTAACAACATTTCCTTTCTACCATTTATCCTTAGTGGTAGTATGATTTTATGTTCAATTGGATATCTATTATTGTAATAATCTAGGTAATAATATGGGTAATCTAATGTTATCAATTCAGTGGTTTTTATATTTGTTTGTTTAATATGTGAATTGGTAGCTCCTATGTCAACTAAGGCTATTCGTTTATTCCATTTTCCGTTGTCATAATATTCTATTTCTATTTTAAATTGGTTATTATTTTGGTGTTCTAATGTATTTATTATTGGTATTAATTCCAATGCTTGTTGTTTATTTCTTATTGATAGTGATCTCTTTCCGAACATTATTTGTGGTGCTTTTCCTTTTTCGGTTTCTTTTGCTTTATTAAAGTCGAATTCTATATAATTTGGTATAGTCATTTCAGGGTTTTCTCTAGCTGGTTTGTACCTTATGATTTCGCTGAATAGCGGCTTTATTTTAAAATTGTCTGTATTTCTATTCTTTACTTCGTGCTTACTAGTGAAAGCGTAAATATTTCTAATTTGTATGCTCATAACTTTGCTTTTTTCTATCCTTTCTATACCTGATAACTTATGATACATGACTAGACTTTTATCTTTATTTTCTTCTGTCATGCTTGTAGAGAAATTAGGTTTTATTGTGAACTTTATCTTTTGGTACATTAGGTTTCCTTGCACTATTCCTATTAAGTCATCTTGTGTACTTGATATTATCCTATCATCCATTAGATATATTTGGAGGGGTGTATTTATTCCTTCCTTAAAATAAGCTTTTATTATTATTTGTACAGCTCCTAAATGTATGTGTCTTAATATTTTTCTGGTCTTTTCGCTTATCTTTTCCATCTCTTGTCTTATTATTCTTTCTGTTATTAATGGGATTATGGTTTTGCCTTGTGCTTGTTCAATGTCTATAGGTTGTTCATTATTCCTAGCTATTACTATGGTGCTTTTCTTTCTTTCAAATATTGGTAGTTTAAAATTTTCTTTTGGATTTATATCTAATTTGGTCTCTCTTATTTTATCGTACTTTTGTATGTCAAAGCACATTCTTTCTCTTAATTCTTCATTGTTTTCTTCTCTTTCTGAGGGTTCTCCTATTTCTGTTAGATCGGTTAACATATTTATTTCACATTCTTCTGTTTCACCTTCACTGCTTCCACTATCTTCTTCCATTACCATTATTTCTTCATCTTCACTTATTTCTAGCCATTCTTCATCATATTCTATGGGTTCGTAATTTATGTTATTCATTTCTTCAATTTCTTCTACGTATTTTACATTTTCTTTTTTCATTCTTTTAGGACAGCTTAGTGATATATGTCCTACCTCTCCACATATGTAACAATTATATTTTTTTGGATTTTTCGTATACTGCCTATTTTTATTTTTATTCATTTTTCTAAAGTATTTTTTAAAAGGTTTTCTATATCTCTTAAAAGTTTTCCTATATTTTGGTTGATATTTTTAGAATTTGTGATTATTCTTCTTTGTGTATTTATAGTTATTATATCTATAGTTATTATTGCATCCCCAATAATTTGGTCTTGCATCTTCACAGCAGATTCTTTGTTTATATGTTCTATAATATTTCATTGTTGCTCTAGCATCTTGGCATACTTTGTCTCTATAATCTTTTACAAATTGCGTTCTATACTCTAAAGTGTCTACTTCTGGTTTCACTTTCTCACTTATGTATGCACTATATACATTTATACTCCATGGGTCAGGTAGTTTTAGAAAGAATGAGTCTAAAATTGGACTCTGTTCTTCTTTTGTATAATAACTATCTTGATAATATTCTCTGAATTCACAAGCATAGTTGTCAAAATGGCACATGTCGCATATTTCTAAGTTACTTAATTAGTCTCCATCTTGCTTGATTCTTTTTATATATAGTGTGTTTTTCTCCTTTATCGTATACACTGAATTCGGTTCTTATTGCTTTTTCGTAATTTGTAATTATTTCTTTTAAACCTAAGGTTCGTTGTGCTGAGCTTTCTTCAGTTCCTCTATCATCAATTGGTCTTGATTTTCTTATAGTATTTCTCTCTTCTTCCTCTAGTCCATTCCACCATTTTGCTACTACTCCCATAAAGGTGACTTCTATAAATTTCTCAAATGCATTTCCGTTAAAGTTTTTCCTGAATCCTACTATTAGTGACGCTTTTACCCATTCTTCAATTGTTCTATCTACGTCTTTTACGCAATCTAGGTCTAACCATTCTCCATTTCCTGCTATTCCTTTTTCGTAGTGTTCTGTTGGTTCGTATTTTGGGGTTTCTTTTTCTTTATCTTTTCCTTGTTGCATTCTTCTTTTTGTATTTTGCCATTTCCATGGTAATTGGTATGGTTTTTTGTTAGGTGGTGGTATTAAGATTTCATACATGTTACTTGGAATTTCTGAAGGTTTTTCAATAATCTTATCTTGGTCCATTTTTATTTCTTCGTTTGCTATGTCTAGATTTTTCAAGGCTTCTTGCACTTCTTCTGTATTAGGATTTGCCATTAAATCTTCAATTTCCAAGATATTTATATTAAGTTTTGTTATGGCTTCTAGCTCTTTCATGCCTTCTTCTGTTATGCCCAATTCTTCTTCTGGGTATTCTGTCATATATCTTCCTAATTCTTTTATATTTTTATTTATGATCCTTAAATCTTTTCTTATATCACTGAACATTTCAGGACCATTGTAATCTTCTTCCAACTCTTGTATGTTTATCATATAAATTTTTGGATCCATGTCCTATTATTTTGTCTACTAGTAGGTATTGATAATACCAACTTGCTTCTTCGTTTCTGTAATCTAACACTTTGTATGCTATTTCTTTTTGTATCTCTTTAGGTAGTTGATTAGTTACTTTTATTGTTAGTAATAGGTATTCTGATATTTCTTTACTAGAAATATGCTTACTCTCTTTATCAACGTATCTAATCTTGAATTTGGAAAGATTTTTTAATTTAAGTTTCTTTATTTTCTATGAATTATCCAGCTTTTATAAGAGTAAGGTGTATTATGCAATTTTTCTATTTTTATGTAGTACAAATATCTTTAAAGACAGGGTTGTTTTTGTAAGATTATCTTCAACTAGCCTTCTACGCAAATAGTTTGGCTTGTGGCCTAAAAACGCAAATAGTTTACTTCAATTGGCCTAAACGTGAGAATCACTCAGAGCTTAGGGAAGCTCTTTTTGAAGGGGGAAGGATTGATCCAATCCTCAGTTGGATCTTACTCAAGCGATAGCTGATGTTCTCTGAATTGTTGGTGCTGGAGTGTTTTGTATCAGTTCATGTATCAGCCTTAATCAATTATCTATATTTGGAGGGTTT
>CM030362.1:38131730-38167441 GCA_017893485.1 Hemerocallis citrina
ATCCCTATCACCAGAAACTAAAGGTCCATCAATTCTCTATCTGCCACTTGATGTTGGCTGCATGCCACTTGCTATTGGCAGCACTCTAGGCGGTGGAAGTTGGTCCAGCTTATTACGTAAAGCAATAACAACCGCTTGGATCTGTATCAATGAAATACACAATACAAAATTATTCGGAAAAAATTGAAAACCGAATCAGTTAAATAATTATAGTAGTCCAGGGGACAAGAAAGAAAAAAAGTAATATAATATAATATAATAAAAAGATCATGAATCATGAGTGACATCAAGTATGGCAACTGGCAACATCATCAATGTGAACATATCCCATTCTGCCATGTTGCAAAAATCTCTCATTGCTTCTTGCAATATGTAGAATTTCAAAGTAACTACAAGTCATTCCAAGTACAAAATAGAAATTAAAGTTGATAACTTAATTACGATAAATTTTCTCTCTTTTTTAATTTTCCTTTTTAAAAGAAACTTCTTTCCACTATAATAGATTCATTATTTCGTTTAAATGAAACTGGTTGGAATTTTTCCACATCTTAGAAAAAAAAAAGAACGGGACATTGTTAACCTATAAGAAGAGATAGAACATCTGATGATGCAGTTCCATGAATAGTGGGGGGTAAACTTGGACATATAATCCAAGATGGAATCACAGCAACAAGGTTGATGTTATTCTCCTTTGCAAAGTCCCATGTTGCCATCTCTGCTAGCACCTCTGCATATGGATACTATAATTAATTCCACACATTATAATCCAAGATGGAATCACAGCAACAAGGTTGATGTTATTCTCCTTTGCAAAGTCCCATGTAGCCTTCTCTGCTAGCACCTCTGCATATGGATACTATTATTAATTCCACATAAAAAAATTCAGCCATTAATATATAACTTAACTAAGGTTTGTATGTGAATCAAATGAAATACATATATATTAATTGATAAATTGTATCAAATGAATAAGTAATTAATTTTGATGATGTGATCAGTATTTTACCTTGAGTTTCTCGCATAGATCTGGATCACTCAAAGTACTCTCATCAAATGGGTGATCTGGGTATACATCTAGTTTAGGGTATACTGCTGGTTTAGCTACTGTAGAAATTGATGAAGTAAGCACACCTTTAGGTGCCAGATTCTTTTTACATGATCGCAGTACATTTAATGTGCCATTGATAGTAGTTGTACGTATACAATCTACAACAAATGTTCAAATTTATTCATTAGAGGACACAATTTGTAGGACTAAAATGATCGTGTAGGTTTTGGATGTTCCCTTAAAGAAAAGGCCTGAATCAAATCAATACTTATTTCATCATTTAAGCGATACACAATTTTCAAGTGTCTTTTCAGCTTCAATAGAAGTTGCAAGGCAATTGCATCACGACAGTCAGTTTGAAAAGCTTAAGAAGGTTCTTAATAATCTTATAGCCAATTTAGTTGGTCTCATCATCCATACAGAATTTAACTATTTGTACCTAGAAATCAAACAAAGATTAAGAAGGTTTTTTAATCTGAAGTTATCTTTAAAATAAAAGTAAAAACAATTTACAGTTGTGAAAGAACCATGAATTGCAAAAATGAAAAAAAAATGCCTGATGAAAGTGACAAAGCTATTACGCTAAATTATGAAAAAAGAAAATTAATACTAATTGTCTTCTTTAGGTAGCCAGAAAGCCAAAAAAAATGTTGAGGAACAATTTTTGTTTGATTTAGTTTGTGCAACTTTCTAGTTGCATGTCCTTCCAATAAGAAAAAAGTGAGACAACAATATCATTTGACTAAAGAAAACAACATAACCTGGAATTTTTCTAGATCTTCCCCTAAAATTGCATGAGTATTGTAAAATTGAGCATCCTTTATCATGTTGTGCTCAGGGTTTTTATGCGAGAAAGTGGCTCATCAGGCCATGCAAATGGCTAAGATGCCAAGATCTCAGTACAATATCTGAAGAAATAACATCTTTAGTATAAATTAAATGTAATATTTTAAATAAAAAAAAACACATCGAACACATAAATTTCAAGCACTTACACAAAAAGGGAGCAGATGACGAATTCCAGGTCCCATAATCAAATTTCCCGACCATGGAGTGCATGAATTTGTTCCTGGATTCGTGATTTCCTCCAATGAGTCTATATATGCGATAAATTCCTGGAATGACAAATGCAAGGGCATTGGCATCATATTTCCCTTTAGCATTTCCATAGATTTTGTTGTGGATAAAGTGTGTTAGGATCTTGAATGGGTTGTGGATTGTTAGGGTTTTGAGATGATGAAGAGAAGAGAGGAAGAAGAAAGGCTGTCGGCTAGAAAGAGAGAGAGGCACAAACTATTGATTGTATTCATTTGATTCTAAGTATTACATATATGAAGATACTAAGCCCAATGGGCCCTAAGAGCAATTTGGGTCATAACATAACAATCTCCACCTTGAACCAAATTGCATCTAAAACAAACTAAAACACAAAGCAAACATAACCTAAACAAAGGTAAACATAAAGATATACTAGCAACATGCTAGAAACAAAATTAGCTCAAACTAGCTAGAAACAAACCGACATCAAACTTGAACAAAGCTTGAACTTTGCAATTGGAAGAGGCTTTGTGAGCATATTGGCCGGATTCGATTCGGTACCAATCTTCTTCACGGCAACCTTGCCTTCCGAGATCACATCTCGAACAAAATGGTATCGAATGTCAATGTGCTTCGTCTTCTCATGGTACATGAGGTCCTTGGTCAAATGAATCGCGCTTTAGTTGTCACAAAATACTGTAATAGGACACTCGAGTGAAGACATCTCACCAACAAACACCTTGAGCCAAATAGCCTCCTTAATAGCCTCAGTAATTGCCATATATTCGGCCTCAGTACTTGAGAGTGCAACGGTGGCTTGAAGTGTAGACTTCCAACTAATTGCACAATCTCCAAGGGTAAAAACATAACCCGTCAAGGAACGCCTCTTGTCCAAATCACCTGCAAAATCTGCATCCACAAAGCCCGTCAATTTCTTGCCATTACCAAACTCCAAACAAGCATCAATAGTACCTCTCAAATAGCGGAAGATCCACTTCACCGCTTCCCAATGCCCTTTCCCTGAACAAGAGAGATATCTACTTACCACACTAACGGCTTAAGCAATGTCGGGTCGAGTACACACCATCAAGTACATGAGACTCCCGACTGCACTTGAATATGGAACCTTTTCCATATATTTCTTCTCATCATCGGATTTTGGGCTTAAAACGGCCGAAAGCTTGAAATGCGCTGCAAGAGGTGTTGAAACAACTTTCGCTTTCTCCATGCCAAAACGGCGTAGCACTTTATCGGCAAAACTCCTTTGTGAAAGAAACAACTTTCTTTTGGACCTATCCCTTGTGATCTCCATCCCGAGAATCCTTTTGGCGGCCCCAAATCTTTCATCTCAAATGCCGAACTTAGTTGCTCTTTCAACCTCCTAATTTCTTTCAAGTTTGAGGATGCAATCAACATGTCATCCACATAAAGCAACAAGTAAATGAAATTCCCACCATCCAACTTCTTGAAATAAACACAACTATCATAATTGGAACGATGGAAATTAATACTCACCATGAATGAGTCGAACTTCTTATACCATTGCCGCGGTGATTGCTTAAGACCATAAAGGGACTTCTTCAAAAGACACACACGGTCCTCCTTTCCCGCAACCTCAAAACCCTCCGGTTGGCTCATGTAAATTTGCTCCTCCAAATTACCATGCAAGAAGACAATTTTCACATCCATTTGCTCCAATTCCAAATCCTTCATTGCCACCAAAGAGAGCAAAACTCGAATGGAGGTGTGCTTAACTACAGGAGAGAACACATCATTGAAGTCCACACCTTGGACTTGACTGTACCCTTTAGCCACTAGCCTTGCCTTGTATTGAAAATCTGCTGGATTTGAGCCATCAATCTTCCTCTTAAACACCCACTTGCAACCCACAATCCTCTTACCACTCGGAGGCTTCACAAGAGACCAAGTCTTATTTTGTTGCAAAGATTGTAACTCATCATTCATAGCGGCAACCCAATTGGCCGCATCTTTAGAAGAAATGGCTTCCTTGTAGGAAGATGGCTCACAATACTCCACATCCTCTGCAATTGCCAAACAATAAGCAAAGTCGGAGTATCCATACCTTGTAGGTGGTTTTGTTTCTCTTCTAGCTCGGTCCCTTGCCAATGCATATGGTTGTACCTCTCCTTGGCTTCCTTCAAATTGACATCATCATGTGAGATCAAATCATCACCTTCTTGGACCGGCACCTCAAACTCCACCTTCTTCTCAACCATCTCATTCTCCTTAATAGTCAGCTCGGGTGCAACATCATTTGCCTTCAACATGGCCGACTCATTGAAAATGACATCTCTTAAAATAAGGAACTTGGATGATTCGGGACACCACAACTTATATCCCTTCACATTTGTGGGATACCCAACAAAAATACACTTCTTCGATCTAGGATCCAACTTTCCTTCATTCACATGTGCATAAGCGGGACAACCAAACACCCCCAAATTCGAATAATCGGCTGTCTTACCCGACCACACTTCTTCGGGTGTCTTCAACTCAATTGAAGTGGTAGGAGATCGATTTACCAAATAGCAAGATGTGTTAATGGCTTCCGCCCAAAACTCCTTACCCAAACCCGCATTTGAAAGCATACTTCTAGACCTTTCAAGTAGTGTCCTATTCATCCTTTCTGCAATACCATTTTGTTGTGGAGTGTTGACCACCGTCTTGTGCCGAACAATCCCTTCAGCCTTGCAAAAATTATCAAACTCACGGTTGCAAAACTCCAAACCGTTATCGGTTCTCAACCTCTTAACTTTCCTTCCGTTTGGTTCTCCAAAAGTGACTTCCATTCTTTGAAGGTGCGAAACACATCACTTTTCTCTTTCAAGAAATAAACCCAAACCTTCTTTGAGAAATCATCAATGAAAGTAAGCATGTAACGAGAACCATTACCTTTGGAAGGCTCACGAGAAGGTCCCCAAAGATCCGAATGGATGTAGTCAAGTGTTCCCTTGGTCGAATGAATGGCCGTGGAGAAGCTCAACCTCTTATGCTTGCCAAATACACATTGCTCACAAAACTCCAAGTTGCCCGTGCATTGACCACACAACAAGCCTCTCTTGCTCAAAATGGTCATTCCTCGCTCGCTCATATGCCCCAATCTCATATGCCAGAGCCTAGTAGTATCCTCATCCGACATAGTACCCGAACGTGCAATGGCGGCCGAGCCCGTGACCGTAGAACCTTGTAAGAAATAAAGAGTTCCAATTCTCTTCGCCTTCATGATTGTGAGAGCCCCTTTAGAGACTCTAAGGACTCCACCTTCACTTTGGAACTTACACCCCTTTTCTTCAAGAGACCCCAAAGAAATCAAATTCTTAGACAAATCGGGTATATGCCTCACACCCGTCAACCTTCGGACCTTTCCATCATGGAACTTAATTGTCACCGAACCAATTTCGGCAACCTTACACATATTGTTGTTCCCCATGAGAACCTTACCATCCGTAGGCTCATAAGTCTCAAACCAATCTCTATTCGGAGTCATGTATTGCGAAGCACCCGTATCCATCACCCAACAATGTATATCATCAACATTAGTATCTATCACACAAAGAGTATCAACCGTGTCACATTCGGCCACATTTGCCTCCTCCGAAGAAGAACCTTTACTATCTGCCTTTTGTTTATTTTTGAGCTTGAAACAATCGGACTTAATGTGTCCCTTCTTCTTACAATAGTTGCACGTCAAATTCCTGTGCCTAGACTTCGAACGGGTCCTTGTATCTTTCGAGTTTCGGTCCCATGACCTACCTCGATCAACAACTAAACCAACACCTTGGCTCCCTTTCTTATTATTGGTCATCTCACTATCAGTGTGCAACTTGGCTTGCAAATTGCTCTTAACATCCTCTAGAGAAATTTTATCTCTACTATAAATCAACATGTCTTTAAAAGCCTTGTATGATGCGGGCAATGAGCATAATAGCAAAAGGGCTTGGTCCTCATCCTCCACCTTAACATCAATCTTACTTAAGTCATTCAAAATAGATGCAAACTCTGTAATATGATCGGAAATTGATGTACCTTCAACCATGCGAAGAGTGTAGAGGCGCAACTTCAACCGCAGTCGATTGGTGAGGGACTTCTTCATGTAGATGTTTTCCAATTTCTCCCACAAAGCCTTAGCGGTCTTCTCCGATAGGACCTCTTGCAATGTCGAATCGCTCAAACACAATTGGATAATAGAGAGCGCTTTATCATCCATCTCTCTCTATTTCTTATCCACCACCGCATCAATCAATTTTTCTCAACCAAAAATGGCATCCTTAATGCCTTGGCTCGACAAAATCGCTGCCATACGTACTTGCCATAATGCAAAACTCGTCTTCCCATCATACTTCTCAATATCATATTTTCCCGATATATCCATTCAAATTTCTTGAACCCAATTCAACAAAACACCAAAATTTTCCCCAAAAATTAATTACTCAAATCACAAAATCAAACCTTCCTTCTTGATATCTTTCTCTTCCGGTGCTCCCTACGACAAAGACCAAGAAACCCGACGAAAAACTGGACTGAGAAGACCTCTACTGATCTGATCGGTCGGAGATCTGGGACGATTCTGGGACTGATCTGATCGGTCGGTTGGATCTGGACTGATCTGGGACTGATTCTGGAACTCGGGAGAAGGGATCTGGACTGGACTGGACGGGAACTCGGGATCAGATCAGATCTGGGGAGGACCGGGAGAAGGGATCGGGAGAAGAGGAGTTTTGGTGTTGGCTCTGATACCAGTTTGTTAGGATCTTGAATGGGTTGTGGATTGTTAGGGTTTTGAGATGATGAAGAGAAGAGAGGAAGAAGAAAGGTTGTCGGCTGGAAAGAGAGAGAGGCAAAAACTGTTGATTGTATTCATTTGATTCTAAGTATTACATATATAAAGATACTAGGCCCAATGGGCCCTAAGAGCAATTTGGGTCATAACATAACAAAGTGAATAAACCTAAATGTCAACTGAAGGCCATCACCTAAGTAGTTTTCGAAATAAGCAGGACGCCTGAAAAATTTCATAATATACTCAACATACTGCACAACTTTTATGTATAAAAATAATATAATTTGAAAAAAAAGAATCAGAGGACCCAACGGGATCGCAGAGCTAGAAAAACTTCTTTCAAAAACTAAAATCTTTCATAAAAGAGCTTTTCCTTCTTTCCTTGTCCAGAACCTCTCATCTCTTAAACATCCATTACAGTGATCACTAAAATTTCTAACAGATGCAAGAAACCAAAACTTTCGGCTTCAAGAACTCTCTACTTTCCTTAACCACAACATCAAAACGAACAAGAATCAACCAAAAGGAATGCGATGGTCGATCGAACCTGACACAACTCGCGATCGACGGAAGCGAAGTTGGAATCGTCGACAGATTCAAGCAGGAGGCAAATGTGATTGGCGAGGCTCGAATCGAAGGGGAGCATTTTGGGGGGAAATTCGATTTCTAGGGTTTCTCAGTCTCTCTTTCTCTATAGAATTTTGGATTTTCGGAAGCGAAGAGGGGAGGAGGGGTTTGGGTTTTGGATGAGAGCTTTGATCATGGCAGCGCGACGACCCCTGTAGTCGAGTTTGGATGCAGAGTAATAAAAAAGCTAATATTATTACTTTGTATTTCACAAATATTCACTCAGTGTCAGAGGGACGAGAAAAGAGTTAGGGTTTGGGTGATCGGAGGAATTAGGGATTTCAGATTGGGGAGGGGTGTCGGGATTGGTTAGGGTTAGGATTTGGGTTTTGAAAGAGATCGGGAGAGAAGATGGGAGCAGTAAGGGAGGATCGGGTTGAGAAAAAAAGCAATTGCACGTGTAATACACGTTCCCATTAAGTTATTTAATTTCAGCCTTTAATCTGCTAGATCAATATAATATATGAACGGTTAAGATCGTCTCCTGACAGATTTTTTTATATATTGTGACTTTTATAATAGAAATAGATATATTGTATGTATCTAGCTAAAGTTCAAATCTATTTCTATTATAAAAGCCACAATAAAAAAAAATCTGTCAGGAGAAGATCTAGACCGTCGATCTATTATATTGATCTACATGATTAAAGGCTCAAATTAAATAACTTAATAAGAACGTGTAATACACATGCAACCCCCAAAATCCTCTCTTCTATATGTATTCCCTCTATAACCCCCAAAAATCCTAATAGATAACCCCAGCAACCCCCGGCCTGCTTCCGCTGCCTCCATCCGCGCGCCGCCACGGACCGCATCCGACGCCAGACGTGCGCGCCGCCATGGACCGCATCCGACGCCAGACGCTGACAACCCCTCCCCACCCCCCCCCCACCCCCTATCCCTCCAATCATCCAAATCACTAACCCTAACTGGTGCAGTACATAGGTGCATCGTACCCAGTGGGATGCACCAAACCCAAACCTTAACCATACTCCATGATCGTCACCTTCTTCCAAGAGACAACTGACCCCCGCCCTCTTCGTCATGGCGACTCCCCCGTCGACGCCAGCACCAACAACTTCCTTGCCACCCTTGCCCGCTCCGACCGCGAGCCCTACGGCCGCGATTTCGACTCCCATCTCCCTACCGATCGCCTCTCCAACGGTCGCATAATCCTCGACTACCTTGGTACCCACTACAATTTGCTCTTTTAATTTGTTGTTTTTGTTAAAAATCAGTTCTTGATTTGTATAGATAAAAAAACCCCTGATTTGGATTGAATTGGTGACAGCTGAGAGATTGGGCTGCCGTTTGTGTCGTCGTTCCTGGGCCAGATTGGGAGGATCGAGCACATGTACATTGGATGAACTATGTCAGTGAAGCAAAGTACTACTTGATATATTATTGGTATATATCCTATGACCTCAACAAAAATAGCTTATATAATGATCGGCTAAGTAATTTAATCTGAAGAATATCAGCACCTAAACCTTCACAGCTAAATTCTTGATAGCATAGTGTCATACGTCCCCTGAGTAAGGTATATCACATTTTTTATTTTTTCCAGATTCACGTTAGTGGTTGAGAGAGCATCAGCTTCAATATTTCTGACTTGTGCTTATTATCCTGGATTTTGGAATGTTATAATTTTATTTTTCATTTTCCAGTTTCATGTTAGTGGTTGAGAGAGCTTCAGCTTTAGTATTTCTGACTTGTACTTAATGTCCTGGATTTTGAATAATTTTTGTTTTTATTAATTTTATTATTTTTTGTTTTGAGTATGGTTTGGGAAGTTGGAACAGTCTAAAACTACAGAGACTTTTTTATTTTTATTTTTGTCTCAACAAGCTAAACACTTCACTAACAATCTAGAATTGTTAGTTTGTCTTTCTTTTCATTTAATGCCAAAGATTTCAACTACTGACTGCAAGATTAGAATGAGCCATGAGCCTGTGGGGAATGATAAATAAATTGAGTTCCTGCCAAGTGTTTGTCCTCTATTTCTCCACAGACACAGACCTGGACACAAGATGACATAGAAACAATTATCTCAGAAACAAGACATAGAAAAATGAATATTATATTATATAATGTTCTTTTATTTTGGTTTAAATTTTGATCACATATCCTACTAGACGAATACGCCGTGGATGTTTGATTAAATAGTAATTTTTCTACAACTGGTGTACATTCAAATTCGAATGGCTTTATCTTAAAAATTATTACCGGTTAAGCTTTAAGACTATATGGTATCTACTTAATTGCTTGTTTGGTAGTCTAAATAGTCATCCTGATTTCTAAATGTCAATCCCCATGGCCCAATTAACCCTTCTCCCCGATCATCTGTTTTGCCATACTCTCTTTCATCTCTCTCTCTCTCTCTCTCTCTCTCTCTCTCTCTCTCTCTCTCTCTCTCTCTCTCTCTCTCTCTCTCTCTCTCTCTCTATATATATATATATATATATATATATATATATATATATATATATATATATATATATCATTCACTTCTCTCAGTGACAATGCAGCCACAGTTTCAATAACCATGATTCAGAAGTGGCAACCATGTTGTTTATAGTAATTTGGGTTGAATTTGGATTCAGACACTTATTTGGATATCAAATCCATCTTAGGGAAGTATTTTTGTCGTCACCTGTCTGTCGTGGATGTAGGACCCATTTGAAGTGGTGGATTGTATGTTGTCCCAGTCCGTTTCTACTAAGATACATTTGTAGGCAATGCTTTTGTAGATTTGTTGATACCTGTTTAGTGTTGATTATCTCCACCAAGCTCCACCTTGCAAGATTCCATTGTTCATTTTGTTTTATTAGCAATATTAAGATTGATCTGGATTGTTTACCTGGAACTTGTAAGTCACCAGATTGCCTATGTGTGAGATCCATGAATAACCATTGGACTCTTTATTCTTAATTCTAACTGTATATAATATATGTTTCTACATTGTTGTACACCATAAACTCTATTTGAACAGCTTCAAGTGTTCATATCAGGATCTGACATTCTATATCTTTTAATTTCCTGTAGACTGATCTCGGGCTTCATTTTATAGACAATATTGCTAAGCCAGTTTTTTTTTAAAAAGGCGGAAACCGCCATGGAGGCCATTCTTTTCAATCAAAACAATTTTTAAAACAAACTTTGTTCTTGTCATAGATCATGTTCTATTTATCTATTTATTCTTGATATCTTTGTGGTCAGATATTTATTCGTATTGCTTGAAATCTCATTCTTAATGCATGTGGTGATAATCTTGGGCATGTTAATAGAATAGCAAAGTCTTCAAGAATTTTGTTGCTAAATTTATATATAAACATTCTCTCTTGTTGTCGTGTCATATCAGAAAACTTACCTTTACCCATTAAAAGAGACTTTCATTTAGATTTGTGATTCTTATTTTTATTTACTCTTTCTTTGTATTAATGAATTATTTCTATTCTTACTTTTAGTATATCCAGTATTTATCCATGCATGTATCAAGAATTTTATGTCCAATGAGAATTTATTATGTAATCCTGCAATACTGGTAACAAGGGTATCTAATTAAAAATAATCTATCCAGATGCTAAAGGCCAGATCTTTTCTGAAGCGAATAGTGGGAAATGTTGTTAGGTCCATTCAAGATGATCAGAAAGAGAAACATTCAAGATGATCAGAAAGAGAAAGGTATGTTCATATTTCTTTTGAAGAAACTCAGTTTTACCGAAGTATCAGCTTGTAGTTTATTTAATCAAAACAGTGAAACTTACATGATTGAATGGGGTATGTGATTCTTTAAGATCTCGCTTGGTTGATTAACAGACTTTCATCTTATATTTTATGCATATTCATCTTTTATTTTGGGATAGTTCCTAGCTTATCTGCCAATAGTATTAAGCCCCATGATCCTCAAGGAGATTGGTTAATGATATATTACATAAAATGTTTGACTGTACCTTAACTGTATCTGAGAATTCATAAACTTTGAATGCTATAGTCGTGCTGCAAGAAGCTATTTGTAAAAGTGACAGCTGCAAAGATAATTGAAATTAGTGCAGTATGCAAAGACGGGAATTCGAATCTGATAATGATAGATTTCTAACAAGGGAATGAACCAAGTTGAAGAACAAATAACATATGTACTATTTCGTAGAATTCAGAATACTTTTGCTCAGATGACATATGGAATGCACTGTTTTAAATTCTCATTTAATGTTATGATGATTATAAACTGCATTAAATGCTGTTGATCGTTGTAGTTTACTGGATGACTTAGATGATCTGATCAATCTGCAGGGAAAATCTTTTAACTGCATAATTTGCTTTTACTACTTTTGGCCTTAACTATATTCTTTGATGAGAGAAGTCATATGAATATCATTTTTATATAAACATATAATCTATTACTTCGTCATTTAGATAGTTCTTTTCTTAATTTTAAATTATTTTAGTACAAAGTATTATTTATAGGTATGTAAACATGAAGGCTAAAAACATCCCTAAAGTTATTGAGTTAGGACCTGCTGTTTGGGTAGTACATGCTCCTGAAGTACTGTTAAGATCAGAAAAATCTTCTAATGTGTTAGACCTTTCTAGCTATGGGTTCCAAACATACCTAATTTCCATTATCGAGTGGAGATGTCTAGGTGTTGATATTTAAA
Organism: Hemerocallis citrina; assembly: GCA_017893485.1. Taxonomy (NCBI): domain Eukaryota; kingdom Viridiplantae; phylum Streptophyta; class Magnoliopsida; order Asparagales; family Asphodelaceae; genus Hemerocallis; species Hemerocallis citrina. The sequence goes on from CM030362.1 coordinate 38,143,903, forward strand.
TGTTAATCATATGTGATGGTATGTAAGTAATTAGCTTTCTCTCAAAATAATGCATGGGGAATGGGCCTCATATACTTTATAGTATAAATAACTTTAAGGTGGATGAAGTTTTTGAAGTTGTAGTTATTACTTGTTAGGCTTAAACACAGTTTGGCAAGCATCAAGTTTTGATACAAGTGTTCTGCATGTAGTGTGTGTAATGCCCTGCTAGCAGTGGGAGTTACATTTAATGGTGGTTTTGTATAGTTATCATTGGATGTAACTAGAAAATAGTTTATGCTGCTGTATTTTCTTGGTCAGATATTCTTTTAACTTGAGGTACTTTAACTTGCGTTGCCTATTTATTTAATTTTTAATTAATCACAAAATCTGATTCATCAGGATAGAGATGCTTATTTGATGTTGGCCTTTGTTTGGGCTTCTGGAATCTAATAACAAATATATCCCTTAAGTTCTAATTCTTGCAATTAAAATAAGTTATTGATCTTATTTTTAATTTACATATTTAGAGAATAATGCTATGCAAATAATTCTGATGGCTATGTTCTTTTGTTGATAATTATGAGAATAAGAACAAAGATAAATTAGGGTTAGCATTTGAGTATTATACGATGATTATCAGAATTGGAATAATCTCAGACACTACCACAAGACCAGTATATATGAGACAAGACTCGGTTTTGGGTAGTAGGTCATTGGCCCACTCAACTCGGTCCAATAACTCATAGATAACACGTGCACCTAACGTGTTGCCCAATACTCTCTTTCTCTCTCTCTCTCTCTCCAACAATGTAATCATGTTGCTATCTTGCAGATGCCAAGTAAGTTTCAAGAATATCGAAAAATACTTTTATATGTTCATGTATGAGTGTTTGGATTGAGTTCCATGTTATCACGTGTTTTCTCACACGATCAGATTAGCTTTAGATGAGTTTTAATTAGAGTTTTGAAAATTAGTCAAGATTTTAATTTTAATTTTATTTATTCTTTGGAATTATTTGTATGCCTTATAAAATAAATGTCGTGCATTATAAATTTTAGTTTTGATTTACTTTTTTAAATGTTAGGTTTTAATTTAAATTAGGGGATGCTTCTTTCATTGTATTTTCCTTTTCTATTTTAAATAATTGAGTGGTGCTTATTTTTATTGAGCACGAATTTTGATGATATATATTACTTTCCTGAAACAGAATGATTCAGATAACTACAAAATTTAGGAGATCCTCTTACAAATTATGGATGATCAGATGAAGTACAAGAAGTCTACTCCTATTGTTTTTAGAGAGGTAACATTATCTTCATTGTTGTATGTTTTTTTTTTAAACCAATACTTCAAACTCATTGCTTCAATTTATGACACTTGTTTTTTCAAGAGGTAACATTATCTTCATTGTTGTATTTTTTTTTAAACCAATACTTCAAACTCATTGCTTCAATTTATGACATTTGCTTTTCTTATAACAGGTCGTAAACTCACTGCTTCAACATTTTACAGCAGCTCATCATCCTGTTCTATCTCATTTAGTCGAACTATACAGGAACGAGGTCCCTGTAGTCCTACGGCAAGTTCACAAGTTAAAATATTTAACCTATAGCTTGATTCTTGCAGAGAATTGATACATTGTGACCTGAAAAACAACTATCTGTCATGTTTTCAGATGGGGAAGACAAAAACTTCACAAGATGATGATACCGATTGGAGTGAAGGTTACATTTCTCGAAAGTGATAAAGGCTCGTTGGGGAATATCTAGAGAAAGAGCTCTCCAAATTGAAACATGAGGAATACTCTAGACAAGTTCACAAGGTACCGCATTTAATCCATGGTTTGATTCCTTCAAAGAATTGATACATCATAACCAGACAACTATTATTTTTCGTGTTCTCAGATTCAGGCGGAGAAGCAGAAACTTTTGCAAAATGAAGATATGGATTATAGTGAGGCATGTGTTTCTTGCAAGAAAATGGTTGTTGGGGGTCAAAAGGAATAGCTAAAAAGTAAACATGATGAATACATAAAACTTGCAATAATATGTGAAAGCAGGGTTTTCCCAAGTGATAACAAGAATAATCTGACAAGTATGCATAGAATCAGTGAATCTTAATTATATATACAATTAATAGATTTTTTAATGTGCAATTGCACATAACAGATACTAATGTTAACCTGTTGAACTAGGTATGGTATATGAAGGAAAAAGGAAAATTTATAGAGGAAGAATTCTTGGAGGAACCAAACGAAGAGTTCTTTGAAGATGCTCTTCAACGCTCTTCCAATTAGAGGAGGACATGTAAGTATCCTATTTTTTTAATTGTTGCCTAATTCTTTTCTTTAACAGTGAGTTGATTTTTTAATTTTGGATGTATACATTGTTAGCAGTGAACAAAACTAATATTTTTTTTATATGAAACTCAGTCTACAATTAATGGTGCATAAATCATCTTTTATTAATTTGTTTTCTAATTTTTTGTTAGGTATGAACTTGATATGGTATTGGAACTTTTAAAACGAACAATGAAGAGAATAAAGGATGAAATCTTAAGCATGATCGATAACAGAAAAGAGCCAGACTTCCAATTTCAAATGGAAGAGGCATTTACTTGTAAGTATCCATGGTTGAACATTAATAATTGTATGTATATAAACTCATATTTTTGACTGATCAAATTTTTTTGTTTGTGTTTTTATGTAGCTACGAATTGGAGATGCATCAAAATGCTGTATGAAAAGATTGATGCTACGGAATTGTGGACTGCTATTTCCAAGGATCCTAGAGTTGCCTTACCAAGGATAGCAGATACAATACAGAGGAAAGTCGAAGACTTGGAGAAAGAGCATGTCATTCTTCTACAAATTTAGCGAAATAACTTTTAATTGTACAAAGACTTAATGTAAAGCAACAATTTAAAAAATATATGTAAATGATTGAATATGTTTTCTTTTCTTTTTTTCTTTTTTTTTTAACCAAATAAATGTGAGGGGACACCCTACCTCAATATATTAGCAAATATACAAGCATGAGCTTCAATGTTCCAGAGAAAGAACCAAGAGTGGATAATGCAAATGAGAAGAGAGTGAGATGTGCTTCAACTCTAGAGTGTAAAGAGGATAGACTATTGTCGTACACCTCTATTCACCCTAAAATTGAACTCATACAAACTCTCCCTGCATCTATAGACTCCCACTCAACAAAATTGGTTTCTCAAGAGAGACTTAAGCAATATAGCAACAGTTAAGAAAGCAACAAATTTTCTTAATATTATTCCAGAGTTTGCAACATATTTAAAACTAATATCAGTTCACAAAAAGAAAGCAGCACAGTGCTAAAAAAGGTAGTCTTTGATCAGAAGTTCAATGCAGAATAGCAGCTTGCAGACTCAAGGGAAGATGAGGTCCCCAAGATCTCCTTCACTGACTTCCACAATATTAGTAGCAGTGGTTCCAGCACATTGTCCTCTAATAAGGCTCTGGGCTCCCTGGTCTTCAATTGATTTCATCAGTTTTGCGTTCTTCCTGTTGATTGGAGCTGCATTCAAATAAGAGGAAAAATGAAATAAGACATTAGATATTAGTTGTTTTGTGGTTGAAGGTTTAGAATGAAAAATTCTACTATTTCTCTCAGGCCAAATCACCCAACAAATACTACTAAGTGAAAAGTAGATTATGTGGCTTACAGTATATGATGATTGGGGCAACAATTTCATTATGTTTAGCATACTCTGGATTAGGCAAAGGAGCAGTGCTTTAGAAATGCTTGGCAGCTTAAGGTGCCCAAGTGATGCTACTGTTTCTTAAAATATCATTAAGGAGTTTGAATTCCAGATGCAGCGTTAGAAGTAATCTCCAGGAGTTAACTGTATATTTGTAGTTATCATGCAGCTTTGTATTCTGTCATTCTTGGCTGGCAAACTAACATTTGTAGTTATCATGCAGCTTTGTTGGTACTGGCCAGTTCGATTAAAATTTCACAACATTTTCTCAGTAGGTTTGTTAGAAATTAAGAAGAGAATAATAAGATGCATCTTGAAATTCGATTTCATTTGTTTCAGGATTTTATTTGAACTAATGACAGTTATCAAGAGGCTTGGAGATGCTTTCGTTTCATGGTAAACAAAACTTCCCTGCATGTGGGTCCTTCAAAAAAAAAATTTCTTTTATTGTTTGACAATATGAGAATAACAATACTCAAAGAGTATTTTTTACAAAAAATTGAGAAGTATTGTACTTTTCCAATTAAATTGAGAAGTGTCAGAATACACAACAATTCTTGATTGTGCAAAAAAATTCAAGATGCATCTTGTTATTTTAAAGTAATCTCGATCTAAGAGTACAAATATATATTAATCTGTCAGATGCTAACCTGATTATGAGACACTACTCATAGTGCATTTGTACTCAATTACTTAAGAAGAATTGTGCATTTGTAAAATATTATTCTCATAGTGCATTTGCTTCTCCAATTTAATTGTGCATTTAATATGTTATTCTCATAGTGTCACAAATAATTAAGCGCTAATTTTTTAATTTTCTTAGTGGATTCTATTATAACAGTTTTCCGAGAATCAGACTTTTTTCTACCTTCTGGATGCAGTGAGTTGATTGCATATATTCTGCAGGTACGTGTGGACCATTACCAATTGTGCTGTGTGTGAGTTGAATATGGGTTGGCTACTAATTGCAACTAAGAAGAACCTACTGCCAAGATCTTTCTGGGGGATCCGTAGTTCTCAAGTAGCTGATGATACCTCGAACGTTGAAAGAGATGGAATATGAAATTTGTAAAATCATGTTTAGTGTTCTATATATATTATCCAGAGTATGTATGAGTCATCATATAATTGTAATAAATCAAAATTTTCCCTGGATTTGGTGGACTAAACAAATTAGTTTGTTTTGAGGAATATTAAGGGCGTGCAGCATAATTTATCTATGTTTAATTTTGTAAATCTATTGTCTGTAGAAATCAAAAGTAAGACATTATGAAAACATTGAGGAATCCATACTGTTCAAATGGACTGGTTTTGAAGAATATATGTGCAGTGTTATACTTGGAAGTAGTTACTGACACTGGTGATGCCTACCATGCTTTCGGATGAGATAACAATATGTATTGCTCTCTGTAACCATCTTAATTCGCTGATGATCATGGTTTTAGCCTTCTCTCATTGTTTATTCATGTGTTGTGTCAACAGTTGTTCGAAATCCAAATTGGACGGTTCATTTTCTCAATTTTTTCTTTTTCTTTGTAAAGTAAGAGAAATACAGGATGGACTTTCTGATATTCCAATTGAACGATTTTGTATTGTAAATTTCTATTGCAAAATAAAGAAATGTTCATTTGTTACAATTTTTTTGTAGGGTATTCACAAAAAATCTTCAATATAACTAAGTCATTGGAGAGTTCTCTTTTTCAAAATTTCTTTCTAAACCCATACATTTCAATAATCTATTTCTATTATAAAATCCACAATAAAAAAATATATGTCAGGAGACGATCTTAGTCGTTCATATATTGTATTGATCAGACGATTAAAGGCTGAGATTAAATAAAATGGATCTACTGTATTCGACCCGTTAAACATGCCATGCCATATCCGTAATTTCTCGATAACCAGGCTTTAAAATGACAATAAATCAACGGCTTAGCTTTTCTCACAAAAAAATGAAGAATTTGATAGACGGACCAAGAAATGCATTGGATATGAGTATACGTTTTTGATCAAATCACAAAAAGTTCAATATGGAAGAACAACTACAAGACTATTGACATGATGCAAAACTAAAAAGGATGAACAAGAAATTACAAGTAATTTTAAGCTCAAGAAAGTTAAAGTCGAAAGTGATGATTGATCTTATAAAAAATACGATGAGATTAGTTTAGGATTTACTAATTTGTTTTTTTTAATAACTTTTTTTAATATTAGTTTTAAGTTCAAGAAAGTTAAAGTAAAAAATTATGATATATCTTATGAAAAATACAATGATTATATCTTTATGTTTTGGATGAAACTATTACGCATATCTCTCTCTCTTTCATCGTTCGAAATTTGATCCATTTGTGCTTTTTTTTATTGGAATTCTTCTAGAATTGATTAAAGTTGGATTCTTGATACTTGCTTCAAATCTAATTTTGTTAAGCTTGTTGTCGTTGGAGTAATTTTGAAATTCACGGTTTTCTTTTTAAGATGATTGACTTAGTTGGATTTGTAGTTTGAAGAATACGAGTGTGCTAAATGCAAGTATGTTTAGATAAAATTTTCATCATTTATGTGCACCAAGTCACAAATCCAACTAGTATATCCAAAGTGCGAATATGACAAATTATTATGGCAAGTTCTCTTCTCGAATTTGCATTCATAGAATTGAATATATATTTCTGAACTGGACCTTGGATGGTTGAAAATGAAGATGCTTTATTCTAGGTACCCGAAAAGTATGGAATTCTTTTCCAAAATTACCCACCTTTTGAAAGTATTTACCAAACCTACCCACCTTTGAAGCTAATTACCAAAACTACCCACTTGCTATTTCAGATAGTGAGTTTAGTGAAAACATCATTGCTATCTGAGATAGCGAGTGTATGGTGAGGTGTTTCTTCACCATTTGGAGAAAAATTGAAGAAAATACAAAGTTTAGACTCTCTATCTTAATAGCGTATGTGTTTGTACTACACTCGCTAACTGAGATAGTGAGTGTATGGTCTTGAAGAAAAAATACCAAGTTTATACTTGTTATATCAGATAGCGAGTGTTTGTACCACACTCGCTAACTGAGATAACCAGTGTCGATTGTGTTGGAATTAATTTTTGCAGTTTTCCGGGCCGGATTCCGGCAAGCTCCGGCCACCGGCGGCACCGGAAAATGAGTGGATTGCGATCCTCTCGACGAGTACTATTCCGTAGTATACTCACTTGCCAAAAACGAATTCCGTATGAATGAGAAATGTTGATCCAAAGTTGGGTACTTTAAATGTACTAACTTGGCAACTTGGAGAAAATAGATAGTCCCATATCGGAAATTGGAAATGATTTTGTCTAGTATATATACTAGAAAACTGGACTAAAGGGCGTGGCCCGGGGGTTACCACTAACGTGTAGTGGAGAGAGGACTTAGCCAAAATGACAAACACACACGCGCGCGCCCGGCCCAGCCCGGCTCTGGCTCCGGCCCCGGCCCCGGCTTCAGCTCGGTTCGGCTTGACTTGTTCTGGTCTGGCTTAAATTTTTATTTTATTTCTTTTTGCCCAGACAAACTCTTCCCCTACTGAACTGAAAAGGCTTTTCAGATTCAGTAACTGGTGCCCATTACTTTGTAACAGCAGAGTAATGGCTCACCAGTTATGAATCTGAAGAGTCTCCATTACTCTGCTGTTACAGAGTAATGGCTGCTGAACAGTCTCCAATCCAATTTCCTCTATATAACCAAACAGAGGCTTACATACAGACATAGAATTTTTTACATTTATTTCTTCTTCTTCTCCTCTGCGTCAGTGTTAACTGAGAGTACAACACAGACAACAGTTCGTTGTCTCTGAAGCAAGGATGCTGCATTCTTCAGAGAAGGTACAGTTGTATCCTGTGAAGCAATTTGCCGGTAACCGTCACACTACGGGGCAAATTCTGCTTTAAGGACAGAGATTTCAAATCTCGACTCTGTGAAAATTTTCTACTTACTGTTTCTCTTCAATTGATTTTGATTCCTTCACAAATTCTATTGGGATTTTTTATTATTTTTATATTCAGGTTCTAACAATCTTAAAGCAGAATTTTTTCCTCATAGATTCTAACAGTTTTGTGAAGTCTGTTTACAGGTGCTGTTCGGAAAAAACCAACTAATAGTTTCTGTTTCGAACATTTTCAGAACCAAAATTAGAACATGGAGAACACACCCACTGAAGTTGCTACTGGGCTTCTCAGTACCCAGACACCGGTGACCCAAAATGTGACTGCACAATCGGTTGCGGCACATTCGGTCGTTCTGCCCACGCACATAACCGTGGGAGAAAAACCGGAGAAGTTCAATGGAACTGGGTTCAAAAAGTGGCAGGGGAAGATGCAGTTCTACCTGACCACATTGAAGCTGGACAGATTCCTCAATGAATCTGCCCCAATGCTGGCGCCAATGGAAGCACACTCCGTTGCTGCAGTTGATGCGTGGACTCAGGGCGACTACCTCTGTAGGAACTACATCCTGAATGGCTTGGTAGACTCCCTGTACAACGTCTACTGTGTCTTCAAGACGTCCAAACTCCTGTGGGGGTCCCTGGAAAAGAAGTACAAAACAGAAGACGCCGGGTCCAAGAAATTTGTTGTCGGCAAATTTCTGGACTACAAGATGATTGACTCCAAAACTGTGGTGAGTCAGGTCCAAGAACTGCAGGTTATAATGCACGACATTGCTGCAGAGAATATGACGTTGTGCGAACCATTCCAGGTTGCAGCGTTCATTGAAAAACTTCCACCTGGGTGGAAAGACTTCAAGAACTACCTCAAATACAAACGAAAGGAGATGTCTCTTGAAGATCTAATTGTCAGGTTGCGGATCGAAGAAGAGAATCGCAAGGCTGACAGGTCCTATGGAAATCAGTCCATAGAAAAGGCCAATGTGGTGGAGCACGAACAGAAGGGCAAGAAGAGAAAGTTTCTGCCACAGTCCTCAAACAAAAAACCTCTTGCAAAGAGGTTTGCTGGGAAATGCCACAAGTGTGGTAAGCTGGGGCACAAAATTTCTGAGTGCCGCAGTAAGGACAGTAATCATTCAAAAACAGGACATGTAAAAGGGAATGAAAAACCCCACGCACATATAGCTGAGAACTTGTCCACTGGTCTCTCTGACTTGGACCTCTGTGCTGTAGTATCAGAGGTCAATCTTGTAGGGAGCAATCCTCGTGAATGGTGGTACGATCCTGGGGCCACCAAGCATATCTGCTCGGACAAAGAAATGTTCACCTCCTACCAAAAGTGCAACAAAGATGAACATCTGTTCATGGGAAACTCTTCCACCTCCAAAATTGAAGGAACGGGGAAGATAGTGCTGAAAATGACTTCAGGCAAAGAGCTAACACTCACAAATGTGTTGCATGTCCCAAATATTAGAAAGAACTTGATATCAGGTTCTTTGCTAAGCAAGAATGGGTTTAAAGTTGTACTTGTTTCTGATAATTTTGTACTGTCCAAGAATGGGGTATACTTGGAGAAAGGATATGTAAAGGATGGGCTGTTCAAGTTTAATGTAATGACAGTCATCCCTAAAACTATTGTTCCTGCTGTTCCCAAAAATGAAATAACTCCTATTGCCTATGTTGTTGAGTCTTCCTCTGTTTGGCATGAAAGACTAGGCCATGTTAATGTAAATTCTATGCGTAGATTAGTTAACATGAATTTGCTACCAAAATTCAAGGTAGATAACTCAGAAAAAAGTGAAGTTTGCACGGAGGCAAAACTCACTAAAACTCCATCACGTTCTGTAGAAAGAAACACAGAAACTCTAGGTCTTATTCACACAGATCTGTGTGACTTAAAATATGTGCAGACCAGAGGTGGCAAAAAGTACTTTGTGACTTTCATAGACGATTGCACAAAATTCTGTTATGTATATTTGTTACATAGCGAAAATGAGGCTTTGGATAAATTCAAAGAATATAAACTTGAGGTTGAGAATCAACTTGGCAAAACAATTAAAATCGTTAGAAGTGATAGAGGAGGAGAATATGATGTACCATTTAACATGTTCTGCTCGGAACATGGAATAGTTTATCAGACAATTGCTCCCTACTCACCCGAATCAAATGGTACTGCCGAGCGCAAAAACCGAACTCTAAAGGAGATGATGAATGCCTTGTTGTTGAACTCTGGCTTACCCCAAAACATGTGGGGGGAAGCATTGCTGACTGCCAACTACATTCTCAATAAAATACCTCACAAGAAAACCGGCAAGACACCATATGAACTATGGAAAGGTAATTTACCTTCGTATAAATACCTCAAAGTGTGGGGGTGTCTAGCAAAAGTGGCAGTACCTAACCCAAAACAGGTCACCATCGGACCTAAGACGATCGATTGCATATTCATAGGCTATGCACACAACAGTAGTGCATATCGGTTCTTGGTATACAAATCTGATATACCGGATATCCATGTAAATACAATAATGGAATCAAGGAATGCTTCATTCTTTGAACACGTGTTTCCGTGCAAGGATACTACGTACTCCAAACGTACACGTGAACAAGAGAATGCAAGCACTTCAGTTGATGAACCAGAACATGATAATGATGAGCCTAGACGAAGTAAACGGGCTAGAACATCAAAATCATTTGGTCCTGACTTTGTGACGGCCTTTCTGTTAGAGAATGAGCCCAGAACTTTCAAGGAAGCCATGTCTATGCCTGATGCTCCTATGTGGAAGGAAGCAATCAAAAGTGAAATAGACTCCATTATGCAAAATCATACATGAGAGTTAGTCGACTTGCCTTCTGGATGTAAAGCTCTAGGATGCAAATGGATTTTCAAACAAAAATTGAAACCAAATGGTTCAATAGAGAAACATAAGGCTAGACTTGCGGTACAAGGATTTAGGCAAAAAGAAAGCCTAGATTTCTTCAATACATATTCCCCAGTTACAAGAATAACATCCATAAGAATGTTGATAGCTATTGCAGCTCTACGTAACCTGGAAATACATCAAATGGATGTTAAAACTGTATTTCTAAATGGGGACTTAGAAGAAGAAATATACATGAAACAACCTGAGGGTTACGTAGTTCCTGGACAGGAAAATAAGGTGTGCAGGCTTGTAAAATCACTGTACGTCCTGAAACAAGCTCCAAAGCAGTGGCATGCAAAATTTGAGAATGTTATGATGTCAAATGGTTTCAAAATAAATGAATGTGATAAATGTATCTACATCAAAGATACTCCAAATGGATATATTCTGGTCTGTCTATACGTAGACGACATGCTCATTATTGGAAGCAATAACGACATTATCAAACAAACTAAGAGCATGCTTAGTGGCAAGTTTGACATGAAAGACTTGGGACTTGCAGATGTCATACTAGGAATCAAAGTTTCCAGGACATCTGAGGGGATTACTTTGTCTCAAGCTCATTATGCTGAGAAAGTACTTGAAAGATTCAATGAATTATTCCAATGGGACAGCAAAAAGTCCCGTCGATCCAAGTCTTCACCTGTTCAAAAATACAGGCGAAAGCATATCACAACTGGAATATGCATGTGTAATTGGTAGTCTGATGTACCTAACAAATTGTACAAGACCGGACCTAGCACATTCGGTAAACGTACTGAGTCGATACACGAGTAATCCAGGACGAAGTCACTGGAAAGGAATAACTAAAGTATTGAACTACTTGCGACATACTCACAATTATGCGCTGCATTACACCAGATATCTAGCAGTACTGGAAGGCTACAGTGATGCCAACTGGATATCGGACTCAAAGAACTCAAAATCCACAAGTGGATATGTTTTCACACTTGGTGGTGCAGCTGTGTCATGAAAATCCTCTAAACAAACGCTATTGGCCAGATCCACCATGGAATCTGAGTTTATTGCTTTAGACAAAGCGGCAGAGGAAGCAGAATGGCTTCGAAACTTCTTAGAGGATATTCCAATGTGGAAAAAATCAGTGTCTGCCTTATGTGTACACTGTGACAGCCAATCGGTTATAGCACGGGCACTGAGTTGTATGTATAATGGTAAGTCTCGTCATATCAGAAGGCGACACAAAACCATTAGACAACTGCTCTCAAATGGAGTAATCTCTATAGAATATATAAAATCGACCGACAACCTAGCGGATCCATTTACTAAAGGTCTGTCGCGAGAGCAGGTTGTGAGATCATCAAGAGGAATGGGTTTAAAGCCAATGACGAAAGAGGATACTTGATGGAAACCCTACCTAGGAATTGGAGATCCCAAGATCTAGGTTCAAAGGGACAACTAAATCTTGTTGAATCGACGAAAGCACTGAGAGATTAACATCTCATACCCATTCTTAGGATGATAAAACAAGTGCTGCCTGCAAATAGTTAGGATAAGCTTGGCTTTTAATGATTTCCATAGCTTTGAAATATAAGTGGGGTATAGCAGGATACTCTTTATGGGTAATCACCTTGTGAGTGTGAAATGGGGCCGTTTCTAGGGGAATGAATAGAGGCTACATTCTCCAAGTTCACTCACGATTAACCAGGGATGTTCAAGGCCAAAATGAACACAACAAGAGAACTTAGTTCTGTGAGGAGATGAAACTGTGTGATAGTTATTGTCTAGGTTCACATGAACGCCCGGGTAGTTCAAGACATCATGATCACTACCTGGTCAAGTGAATCCGATAGCTAATTACTAAGGGTGGTTTAAAGTTGAAAAATTACTACCATTCCTGATGCAGAGATTTTCCGATTGTACTCTCAGAGTCTTTCTGTCATGTTTTTTGTTTTTCTGTCGTGTCTGGATTACATGGTCTAGTAATTTCCATTCATGTGGGGGATTGTTGGAATTAATTTTTGCAATTTTCCGAGCCGGATTCCGGCAAGCTCCGGCCACCGGCAGCACCGGAAAATGAGTGGATTGCGATCCTCTCGACGAGTACTATTCTGTAGTATACTCACATGCCAAAAACGAATTCCGTATGAATGAGAAATATTGATCCAAAGTTGGGTACTTTAAATGTACTAACTTGACAACTTGGAGAAAATAGATAGTCCCATATCGGAAATTAGAAATGATTTTGTCTAGTATATATACTAGAAAACTGGACTAAAGGGCGTGGCCCGGGGGTTACCACTAACGTGTAGTGGAGAGAGGACTTAGCCAAAATGACAAACACACGCGCGCGCGCCCGGCCCCGACCCCGGCCCCGGCCCCGGCTTCAGCTCGGTTCGGCTTGGCTTGTTCTGGTCTGGCTTAAATTTTTATTTTATTTCTTTTTGCCCAGACAAACTCTTCCCCTACTGAACTGAAAAGGCTTTTCAGATTCAGTAATTGGTGCCCATTACTCTGTAACAGCAGAGTAATGGCTCACCAGTTATGAATCTGAAGAGTCCCCATTACTCTGCTGTTACAGAGTAATGGCTGCTGAACAGTCTCCAATCCAATTTCCTCTATATAACCAAACAGAGGCTTACATACAGACATAGAATTTTTTACATTTCTTTCTTCTTCTTCTCCTCTGCGTCAGTGTTAACTGAGAGTACAACACAGACAACAGTTCGTTGTCTCTGAAGCAAGGGCGCTGCATTCTTCAGAGAAGGCACAGTTGTATTCTGGGAAGCAATTTGCCGGTAACCGTCACACTACGGGGCAAATTCTGCTTTAAGGACAGAGATTTCAAATCTCGACTCTGTGCAAATTTTCTACTTACTGTTTCTCTTCAATTGACTTTGATTCCTTCACAAATTCTGTTGGGATTTTTTATTATTTTTATATTCAGGTTCTAACAGATTGGAGAGTTTTTTAAATACTCGTTATTTCACTATCTCTCTCACTTCTCTCTTTCTATTCTCCTCTTCACTTATCTCTCTCTCCACTTTGGACCTCTTGTCCAATGTACAATTCGTCTATGTTCGATGAACCGGACAACTTTTGTGGAACTTGATTTTACTCTCGCACTTTGTGACATCTCCTCGGTAACATGAATATTAACATTATTGAATGCATCATTAACGAGTGTGGTATATCCTCACTCGCTAGTTACATTATTGAAGGCATCATGAACATTAACATTATTAATGAGTGTGATAGCTACATCATCTTCATTAGCGAGTGTGATAAGTGCAGAAGAGAATGGAAAGAGAGAAGTGAAAGAGATAGTGAAACATCGAGTTTTTAAAAAACTCCTCAATTGACACTCGCTATCTCAGTTAGTGAGTGTGGTATAAACACATTCACTATCTGAGATAGCGAGTGTAAACTTAGTATTTTTTCTTCAAGATCATACACTCGCTATCTCAGTTAGCAAGTTTAGTACAAACACACACTATTTGACATATTTAATATTACACTATTGTAGTCAACCTATGTAGGATATAATTCACTGATTTTATCATATTTTAAGAAATTTTTAATTTCACTGTACCAAGCAATAATTTTTGGGACATTCCGAAAATAATGAATTTCTTTTTTTTTAAACCAAATATTGTTGGTTATAGTGAACAAATTTTGCCCGGCTTCGAAAAATTTTGATATTTCACTTTTTTAGCCAACCTTGCAAGTTAGCTCACTGTTTTGGCAGATTTTTAAAAATGATGAATTTCACCTATTTAGCAAATTTACCTAGGTACAGTCCACTATTTTTACTGATTTTAAGAAAATATTAATTTCACTTTTTTAGCCAATTTCTTTATTTATCTAGCATTTTTCTCGAAAAATTTTGAATTTCACCCTTATGTCTAAATTTTGCGGATTATATAGTCCATCACTTTGGCCAATTTTTAAAAAAATGTTGAATTTAATATTTTAATCCAATTTTTTGTCGTCAACTTGCCCATCATTTTAGCCGATATTGAGAAATTACAAATTTAACCTTTTTGCCCAACATTTATATATTACAATCCATTTTCCACCATTTTAGCCAAATTCCATGTTTTTCTGTTGTTACAGAGAGACTATATATTTCGCCATTTTAGTAAAAAAAACTTAGGTTATAGTCCTGTATTTCTAACCAAACTTGAGAAGTCCGAAGTGTACTTATCTTTTCGAGAAATTCCGAATTTAACTTTTTTAGCCAAAATTTATTGGTATAGTCCCTGGTTTTGGCCGACTTTGATTTTTTTTTTTTTTTTGAATGTCACATATTTAGCTAACTTTGTGCATTATAGTTCATTGTTTTTTAGATGTCGAAAGATTATAAATTTCATTTTTGTAACCAAATTTTGCAGGTTAAAATCCAATTATTTTGCCGATCACAAGGCAATCTACATTTCAACATCTCAATAAACTTTTCAAGGTTATAACCCACTCCTTCTGCAAAATTTTGAAGAAATTTGAATTTCACATTTTTAGACAACTTTTACAAGTCCACAAGGTTTTAGCATAGAAGTGTGACATCCCAAGTTCGTCATCTTAACAATCAAAGTGATTTGAATTTGTTGTGAAATTTGTGTATTTTTCTTTATTATGTTATGTTTATGTACTCAATTAAAGTAAAAAAATTCTCTGTATTTTTATTATATTATGTCATTTCTAACGGCGAGTTTAGATATTGAGTTTACCGAATGCAGATACTTTGATAACTGTTACTTTTTCTGCAAATAGTTACAAAAAATGACGTATAAAATAAAATCAATTGGATTGGACTTTTGTCTATAAATAATTATTGAGGGTGAAAACTAAAATTTTGTTTTAGGTGGCACGTCAAACCAAATAATTATAGTCTCTCGAGGAGAACAAGAAAACTTGGGGGGCACTAACCCCCTTTGGCACCACTGAGCTCCATCCCTGCTATTAGGTTTCAAATTTAAGCTTTTTTTTATAGTTGCAACAGGTCAAATTTGAATGCGTGCTAAAATAAATAAGGGTAAATCTATATCTACAACATCTTCTACAGCTACTTAAACACCTCCACAATGGCGCATTATAATGTAAGAAGTGAATGTTATAAAATAAGTAATACGTATAGCATTGCCCAAAAATTAAATATGCACAACTTGTATATACAAACTTTATTTTACTACTTAATATAACACATTATTTATTCCATTGCATTAATCTAAAAAAACATGAAAATCTATGAAAAATGAACAACCCTTGATTTTCTTTTTTTAAAAAAATTTGTACACACAATACTACAATAAGTAATTAGGTTACTTAATAGGTAAATTTGTTACCTGATGTCAATCTTTGGTTTAGAACGCTCTAGTTAGCCATGCAACAAAATTTAATTAGGAGTCCTTAAAAAAGAGAAAAACCATTGATAGAATTGACAAAACCAAGTAATAATTTAAATCATTATAATTAAAAATTATAAAATCATGTAATGGATGTTCTCTTGAAGAGATCAAACGATAGTACATGGGTATTTGTAATTCGATTTTTCCAACACTTTGATTCCAATAGAAAAGATTAAAAACTATCATTACAGTGTTCAAATACTCAAAAACCGATGCAAGAAACGTAAGATTTAATTTAAGATTTGGTTGGGGTGCGCCAGGCCCGTGCAGTAGTGCAACGCATGGGCGACGCCCGAAAATCCCAGCAGCAAGCTACTGTAGTGGATCCTCCCCCTATCAAAAATTAATTTAATATCGTTGTGGACCAATGGTCCACATATCAGATATTAAACTGATAAGAACAGATACTACACTTGATCTTAGCCAAAAGGCCGAGAAAGGTATGAATTGCAATGACAAACTACGGGATAATTTATACCAACTAGAACTCTGTTCACGTCACATCACAGCCGATATGGGACTAAAATGAATGCATACTGATACTACTGCTGCATATGGCGCAAGCACGTGACGCACGTGAAGGCCAAGAGGCGGTCTGTATTTTAGTTTGAAGTTTGCCACTTTCCAGTGGGCCGGCCCAGTACCAATATGAATTATCTGGGCCTTAATTTTCAATGTTTTTGTTTTCTCTTAACCTCAAAACTTTTATTTTTATTATTTTGATATTATTCATAGCTTGACTACAACTAGTTGGAATTTATCGTGCACCAAGTGCACGTGACTTGGTGCACATAAATGGTGAAAATTTTATCTAAATATACTTGCATTTAGCACACTCATATTCATTGAAATCAGATTTGAAGCAAGCATAAAGAACCCAAGTTAATCAATTCAAAATTTCAATCAAAACAAAGCACACATGGATCAAAATTCGAACGATGTAAGAGAGAACTATATGCATAATAGTTTCATCTAAAACATAAAGATATAATCATTGAATTTTTCATAAAATATATCATCATTTTTGACTTTAAATTTCAGCTAAATTTAAAAAAATTACACAAAGTTTTGGGCCAGTTTAAAAAAAGTACACAAAGATTTTTTTTTTTTTTTTTCATAAAAAAGGACAGTTTAAATTAAGTCCACTGGGTTAGTTATGGCTAGGGTTAGGGTTAGTTCGGGGGGGGGGGGGGGGGGGGGGGGGGGGGGGGGGGGGGGGTTATTTAAACACCTGATTAGTTAAATGATATTTTTTTTAAACAAAATAAAAGATGAATGTGTTTTTTTTAAACAAAATGAAATATGAAAGTGGTTTTTTTAAACCCTACCCTAACCCTAACCCTAACTAACCTAGTGGACTTAATTTAAGCTTTGTGTCCTTTTTTAAATTTTAAAAAACCTTTGTGTACTTTTTTTAAACTGGCCCAAAACTTTGTGTACTTTTTTTAAAATTTAGCCTTAAATTTCTTAAACTTAAAACTGATATTAAAAAAAGTTAATTAAAAAAAATAGTAAATCCTAAACTGATATCATCGTATTTTTCATAAGTTCAATCATCACTTTTGACTTTAACTTTTTTGAGCTTAAAATTGCTTGTAATTTCTGGTTCATCCTTTTTAATTTTGCACCCTGCCAATATTCTTGTAGTTGTTCTTCCATATTAGACATCTTGTGATTTGATAAAAAACAAATACTCATCTCCAATGCGTTTCTTGGTCCGTCTGTCAAATTCTTCAACATTTATTTCCTGCAGAATAAAGAATTTGCTCTTAATTAATCGTAACACTATGAGAATAACATATTATACCTTATTCTTAATATCTTTCAGGTCTTTTGCGGAACAGCCAATGATGCATTGTGCTTCCTTATCAAATAAAGTCAATTATGCCTCCGCACTTGTATCTTTTATTGTGATTTTTAATACATATATGAAACAGGTTATTCTTAATTTTTTTAAAATTTATTGTTTATTATTATTATTAATAATTTGATTGAAGAATTGAAAGATGAGAAACTAACAATATGGTATTTTGTATACCTTGGCTCATATTGAACATTATTTTTTTACATTTTCTATAATAAGCTTCATCATTTTCAACATTGACTTTTGTTAAACATATTTTGCATGCAATGTACCATGGATCTCTAACGTCTTTGACACTTTGGATCAAAACTTTACTTTACAATAGTAGTATTTTGCCTTGAAATATGGAAAAAAAAATAAAGTCATCAAAATATTTATAACAATATATAGAATTGAACAAAATATTTAAAATAATTTTATAATTCATAATACCTCTAAAGAATCTTCGTCTGCACAATAGAGAATGCCCGATAGTTTTACTTCTTTCACATCCATTACTTTTCTTTTGTTTATTTGCAAGGAATTACTTTTTAACAAAATTTCATTACAGTCTATCCTGAAACAAACAAACAAAATCATGTTAAATGATACTCCAAAATGCAACAATTAAAGGGTTAAATATACAAAATAAATTATACTATTCTCGAATTTTATATGCTTCTAGTTCAATCAGATTTATCTCCATTGTAGTGTTATTTGTTGATGTGAGAGAGAATCATGTTTAAAAAAAAATAATAATAAATAAATAAAATATATAATAAATAATATTATTAATTTTTATTGTATATAATTACCTCAAATGGTTTGAGGTTTTTATAGAGGTAATAGCAATAATTAGCATTTTGGGTGATAATTCTTTCAGAGCTTTTTCTTCCTTTATTGCTAGTTCTCCCCATAATGTAAGTAAGATTGGTTTTGATATTAAATTAAGACAAAGTGTATGAATTACAAAATAATTTTGTAAATTATTATACAACTTAATTAATTGATATTACCTGAATCCTACAACTGTAAGATTTCGCTTCTCTACTTGATTACCATATTTTGAGTCTACCTTATCTACATCTCATGCATTAATTATTGCTAAACAAAAATCTGTAGTTCAATGCAATTAGTATTTGATATCCTTTATCATTAATAGGCAATTATATATATATATATATATATCAACATAATTTTTTATCTTTAAAGACAGTAGTAGATGTATTTGCAATTTGTCTACAATTCAACACGAAATTTTTTAGTATTCCATTAGAAATTAAGTAAGTTGTATGCTCCTCAAACGTACGTTGGAACGCTTCCACCACTTTATTAAACATAATCACTTGTATTCTAGTTCTCTACAAAATATGAAGATTTAGTATTAATAATTATTTAGGTATGCATATGTATGAATATTTTAACAATATTTAAAGTATCTTACCTCATCATCCATAAGTGCCACTTTTGAGATTTTTCTTGCGCCTTTACTATTTTTGTATTCTTTCACACCATAATGTTTCGTAACAAATACTTTAATAGTCCACAATTGTTGATTTCCTTGCAAGGAATTCATTAAAATAGCAAGTGCTTCATCCTCCATATATATGGTAACTAACAACACTTGAGTAAATGAATGGTTAATATAACTCCTACTGAAAAATAAATGACTAAGATTAGATTGTTGATTGTACAATCTCAACTCTTCCATTATAATATTAGAGATATAACTCGTCAACAATGCTGGCATGATTTGTAAGGTTGTAAGTTCTAAACACTGATCAGTTGTATACCTTCACAACTATCATACCTGTTGTGAGTTCATATATAGTTATATACGCCATATATACATGCCATATATACAGTATATACCAATTCGCCATATACAACTGATCAGCATATGGCAGATTATATACGCCAAATATACAGTATACAACTATAATTTCAATGTAGTTATAGCTAAGCCTTCACAACTATCATGATTTCTGAAGGTATGATAGTTTTTAATTCAAATCTAATCATACTTTTGCAGTATGCTATGATGAAGTTGTATACTGTATACTACAATAAAGATTATGTTTTTTGGCATTGTTGCTGGTGCTGCGACAATTAGGTTACATTTTTATATGTTGCTCTTTGTTTTTGTTTTTTTTGGAGTAAATATGTTACTACTTACTTCTTCATCAAGATGAAGTTCTGGGGCTGAAGAAAATTGAGCTACTGAAATGTCATTATTTTGTTTTAGAACTGGTGGGAAAATATTTATGTATAAAAACTAATTATTAGTACGTAGTCCCAAAGTTCAGTATGTATAAAAATATATGTAGAAAAAAGTGGAATTTCTCTTCGTAAATTTTACATTGGAGTGCTACACGAAGAACCCTAGCATTCCGATTAAGAACCCTAGCATTCCGATTTGCGAACTTGTGATGATACGAAGAAAATTAACCTTGCAATGAATTTGTCTGGCAATTTTATTGGGTACTTATAGCCTATAAGGGAACATTAACTTGAGGTGAATGTATATCTCTTATAACTAATTTTTTAAATACAATATGACCCTATCAATTGAAGATGTGTTGTATGATTAACTTAATTTGAATTTTTACCCTAATTATAATATTTTATGATATATATATATATATATATCTTCCATTCTTATTTATCATATTTGATTAATTTAGCACGGGTTGCAAACCCCACTTAAGCCCTTTTTGTAAAGGTTGTATGGGTTGAGTTTGTGTACAACCTGACTAACCCAATCCAACTGCACTCAGGACATTCCCTTTACACTGGTTCCATATCTTTAATAGATGCTATAATGCCTTTTGAATTCTGTAGCTTAAATTTCTTATCAATATGTGGAGAGTAATAGACTTAAAAATTGTTCTTTGTTCTGACTTCTATCGTCTATTCTCTTATTGGTGTTGCATTTCAGCCAGTGTTTGTCTTAAAGCATCCTCTTGTTGCTAGCGTTGTTTTTCGGTTGCACCAAACCATGGCAGCTCAAGGAGGTTCTTGACACATCTATGATCCATCTTGCAGATGAAATTATATCAGAGATTGACAAAATTCATGCTAGATATCCGAATCCCTGCCCATGATTTGTCTTTCTTTTTATTCGTTAGTTTCTGAGAGAATTCAGTATTGTTTCATTGTTAATATCTAGTCTCTGTCTACCCAAATTTATGTTTTGTTAGGAAACAATTTTATTATAAATTTAGAGAAAGCAATAATTGATTCCGTCTCATTTAACTGTAGGCAAATGAGTGGATATTGCAGATTTACTTTGCTGTCACTAGATAAGTTTGATTGGAAACTAACACATAGCGTCACTCCTTTCAGGCCTCTTAAAGATCTTCCAAGTGATCACATGAGAACGAGTGCACTCCTGCCATTTTCAGTGAAAGAATACAAGGGATAATTATTTGCTTTTTTGGCTACAATGAAGAGTTTCATCTTGTGTATGATTTGCTGAGAGAACTGATAAAGGGTCAATCTCAGATATAAGAATCTAGCATGACATAATTCATAAAGAATTGGTGTACAATTGTAAAAGATTCCCAAAATTAATCATGAAAAGTTAGTGTTAAGCCAACAGGAAAATATGCAGGCCACTGGAGGTGAAGCTAGCTCCAAACAGAAAACACATTCTTAAAATGCAAATTATAATATTTTATACATGACCTAAACTCAAACAAAAATCGCAATACATGTAATCCAATACAAAAAGCAACTATGAAAGTGAGACCAACTAAAAATAGCTCAAAACCGATCATATGTAACCTCAATGCATAATAATGTTCAAATGTATACTTATACAAACAAATTTGAACTACATTCCAAAAATAAGTTGTTGATGTGTTATAATTCACTTTATGAATCCCATCACCTACAGCAGTGATATGTTATTGATGAAGAGCAACTTTGATCCTAATCAATTGCTTAGAGTTGGAAGCGTTGAATAGAGATCATAGTCTCAAAATCGCGACATTGATGTAAAACTGGTCGATTCAAGGGTAAGCTCGTCGCACTTCACGAGGATTGTAATGAACTTGTTCATGAACTTTTGGGTGATCTCAAGGGCCTCAAGGGGCCCGGTTACAGAAAAGCCACCAACCAAGACTTCCGATGGGAGCAGTTAAAGATATCTTAGATCTGAAAATAGGAGAACAATCTTTATTAGCAAGTTCACTAAATAAGGCAGCATCAAGTGCTTGAAAATAACTGCTATCAAAGAAAAATCGCTCATTTACAATCATTCGATGAATGAATGAATGATTTAGTAAAATCTCTAAACTACTTAATTCTTTTATTTACAACATATGATATATAGATCACAATAATTTCCTTAAATATATGAAGGTTTTTTTTATTGTACATTTCGTTAAGTCCTTTAATCCCCCTAAAGAATAGAAAACAATGAGTCTTTTTTTAAAAAAAACTAATTATAAATACAAATTGAACTCGGGTACTTAAAAAAAATTCTTAGAAAACGCAATTGCTAAAACTTCTCAACTACAAAAAAACTACAAAGCTCTAAAATTGCTCAACGACTAAATTGGATGGTCTGCAAGGTTTAGCAATTTGCAGAGCTGCAAAAAAAAAAACAAAAAGCACCTAGCACATAACCGAAACAAGTTCTCAGATAGCTGTCTGCGAGAAACATTGCCATATATAGTGATCTAAACGAGAAAAAAGGAGGATTTGATTGCATACACGCTTGTCATCAATAGGTATGGGAAGTCAATAAGCAAATATGGCCTTTTATTATTACTGCAAACAACATGAAAGATGTTAAGTTCCTTCTCCATTAAAATGTTTACCAATATATTTGCGTTATATTCAACAGAAATATTTGCATGTGCATAGTGCATGTCAGTCTTTTTACCCATTTTTACACAAAAGATAACTGCATCGTTACTAAGCAGGGGGAAAAAACACATACAGTGCACGTGTTATAAATGTACAGTAAAAGATGTTTTTTTCACAAAAATAGACCAACTTAAAACATTCCTTTCAGAGTAATAGTAGTAAAGATGAATAACGAATGAAGCTTCGCAACCAGGCATCAAATGGCTAAAGACATGCTAGAAACTTAGGGTATGACATGTATGCCAGTTGTCATGTATAAGCACAAGGCATTTTAAAGCATATTAAGAAACATCATTTGTCAAAAAAATGTTGAACTGATTTGAATTATACAAAAATAAAAATTAAATTTAAAAAAGAAAAAACAATCGACTACGCCCTTTTACTGAATTAAGTAAAATAAGAACTGGTTACTTGATTGGCTTACTTGAGGTTAGACGAACTGTGCAAGTAGTGACACCATGAACGATAATTTTAAAAAACTTAATCTAGTAAGTCATTCACGGTATCATCATCCACCTGCGATAATTTGTTTAATATATGAAAATGGAACATATAATATGTTTAATATACTATATAAAAGATGTATCTCAAGGAAAAGATTGTATTACCCCATGATAGTTATCTTCAGCTTTATTGTGCCTTATGTCAATATTGGCATGTAGCAAAATCATATATTCCCTTTGATTGTCCACATTCCCTTTCTTCATTCAAAAGTTAAAAATGACAATAAATTCAGTTTCTAAGAAGTCCAGAACAAAATTGCAACAAATTTTAAATTATACATACCATATAGCACTTATTAACATTTATACAGATATAATGGCAATATTGAATTGATCTTATATTACAGGGCAGATACTTGCCTGAAACCCAAAGGTTAGCAAAAGCCAGTCAAGCAAATCACGAACAGAGTT